>ML778878.1:43153-61420 GCA_009831015.1 Picea engelmannii
TTGATTTTGAGGTGGTTTTACTAGACAATCTTCCTTTTATTGTATCTCCAAAATTTTGGCCCTTCTCAGTATGAACTTTTATCTTTTGTAGGTCTCTGATATTTCTTCTCTTCAATGACATAGGTCTGATAAAAATTGGATGTGCCAAGTGGAATTTACGGTAACTTCCCCACAACTTGCTGATTTTTGGACTTCCCAGGAGATCTCACTTGTATAGAATGGCCCTCACAAAATAATTGATATAAAATTTTGAAACTTGTACCAGAACTACTACGGGTTGTCCACTATCCAATGCAACTAGTCTCACTCAATTTGGATACTCTAGGAAGAAGTTTTTATTTTTTTACCCAGAACACCTGCTTGAGACGAGTCAATAGGACTAGTCAGATACCTTATCTTCCACATGGAGTATATACAAATTTAATATGACCTAAAAGATGAAATTTCTACCACATATACTTTACTAATTTCTATGAATATCCTCTGGAGTTCAGGGTCTGAAATGTTACAAAAAAATATTTATAGAGAAAATTTCGCAATGACTCAATTCAAGATGATTCCAGAACCCTATCTTATAAAGGTTGTATCTCTGAAAGTATAAGGCCTCAAGAGATGAAATTTTAAACCAACTTACCTTGGTCCGTCTACTAAATATCCTCCAAGCTATTCCTTATGAATCGTTGTAGAAAAAAATTTATAGATAAAATTCCACGGTGTATCAGATGTAGCAGAGAAACCCCAAGACCTTGAGCTCTGATACCATATGTTAAGAACCAAATATCAATATAGCATAGAAAAACCTTAGAATAAGTACTCAATGCCTTGAAAAAGAGATAATTTCATATAACAAGCCTCTTCGAGGGGGAAACCTCCTTTTACCCCACATAAATGTTCAAGTACAAGATGATTCCAAATGATAGTGTCTCCTTGGTATATATAGGAGACTAGGAGGTATAATTACAATTAATGGAATAAAGCCGACATAAATAAAATAACATTACTAATGTAATATGCCCCAATTAAGGGGTAATGAGCACAATGTTTTTTTCACTATTCAATAGAGTTTCTTCTCTTGAACTTGTTCTGATGGAAGCTTCTCTTGATCAACCTACTTTTGATCAATCTGCTCTGATACTAGATCTAGGATCCACTATGCAACAACCAAATCTTGGATCTGCAGCGCAGTGACAAAATGTTGCGCATTGTAATATAAAACACTTTCAAGAATAATTTATAAATGTGGAATAAAAAATTGCTATGCTTCACACATAAACTCAGAAATATGAATTGCTTGATAGTAATAAACTTCGGCATAGTGTGCGCATGGTTACATATAATACAATATTAGGATTAGCTTTGGCTCCAATGACTTCTTCCACTGACTTTACAAACACATATCATGTGCTCAAACTTATTTAACTCTTCAACTATTGTTGTTCCTCTCTACCTCTCTACCTCTTCTCTGCATCTGCTCTAAATCCTCTGTGCATCTACTATGTATCATCATCTACTAAATAAAGACTCAGACTTATATGGACTCTAAATGAGGCTTCTTATAGAAGCTAATATTGATTCAACATGAAAGACTATCATTAATTCTACTGACTCTTCAACTACTTAGTTGAACTTAAGAAAAATAAAGATCGAATCCATTTAAAAATATCCTTCTTGTAGATTGAATTTGAGTAAACATGCGACTTTGCACTTGCAGAATGACTGACTGAAAATTTGGTTGGCTGAAAAAATTACTGACAAATCGAATGACAGACAAATTGGCAGAGACAAAAATATCTCATCAACTTGTAATTACTATTTCCAACACTCTCCAGCCATAAGAGGAGTTGCAATGTTTAGTGTTATGCTACAAAAAGAAAATTCTTCTTCAGTTCCATAAGAGGGGTTGCAATGTTTAGATTATGTGCACCAACTAGATCAACTGTAACTTTACAAACCTGATCATTCATAATCTGGTCATTGACAGCCAGACGAATAAATGGGTACTCATTTTCTAATATGGGTACTCTGATACCAGATCTAGGATCCACTATGCAACAATTAAATCTTGGATCTGCAGCGCAGTGACAAAATGTTGCGCGTTGTAATATAAAACACTTTCAAGAATAATTTATAAATGTGGAATAAAAAATTTCTATGCTTCACACATAAACTCAGAAATATGAATTGCTTGATAGTAATAAACTTCGGCATAGTGTGCGTACGATTACATATAATACAATATTAGGATGAGCTTCGGCTCCAATGACTTCTTCCACTGACTTTACAAACACATATCATGTGCTCAAACTTATTTAACTCTTCAACTGTTGTTGTTCCTCTCTACCTCTCTACCTCTTCTCTGCATCCTCTCTGCATCTACTATGTATCATCATCTATTAACTAAAGACTCAGACTTATATGGACTCTGAATGAGGCTTCTTATACAAACTAATATTGATTCAACATGAAAGACTATCATTAATTCTACTGACTCTTCAACTACTTAGATGAACTCAAGAAAAATAAAGATCGAATCAATTTAAAAATCTCCTTCTTCTAGATTGAATTTGACTAAACATGTGACTTTGCACTTGCGGAATGACTGACTGAAAATTTGGCTGGCTAAAAAAATTACTGACAAATCGAATGAAAGACAAATTGGCAGAGATGAAAATATCTCATCAACTTGTAATTACTATTTCCAACACTCTCCATCCATAAGAGGAGTTGTAATGTTTAGTGTTATGCTACAAAAAGAAAATTCTTCTTCAACCATAAGAGGGGATGCAATGTTTAGATTATGTGCACCAACTAGACCAACTGTAACTTTACAAGCCTGATCATTCATAATCTGGTCATTGACAGTCAGACGAATAAATGGGTACTCATTTTCTAATAAATGGGTACTTTGATACCAGATCTAGGATCCACTATGCAACAACCAAATCTTGGATCTGCAGCGCAGTGAAAAAATGTTGTGCGTTGTAATATAAAACAATTTCAAGAATAATTTATAAATGTGGAATAAAAAAATTCTATGCTTCACACATAAACTCAGAAATATGAATTGCTTGATATTAATAAACTTCGGCACAGTGTGCGCACGGTTACATATAATACAATATTAGGATGAGCTTCGGCCCTAATGACTTCTTCCACTGACTTTACAAACACATATCATGTGCTCAAACTTATTTAACTCTTCAATTGTTGTTGTTCCTCTCTACCTCTCTACCTCTTCTCTGCATATGCTCTACATCCTCTGTGCATCTACTATGTATCATCATCTACTAACTAAAGACTCAGAATTATATGGACTCTGAATGAGGCTTCTTATAGAAGCTAATATTGATTCAACATTAAAGACTATCATTAATTCTACTGACTCTTCAACTACTTAGCTGAACTAAAGAAATATAAAGATCGAATCCATTTAAAAATCTCCTTCTTGTTGACTCACTGACTGAAAATTTGGCTGGCTGAAAAAATTACTGACAAATCGAATGAAAGACAAATTGGCAGAGACAAAAATATCTCATTAACTTGTAGTTACTATTTCCAACACTCTCCAGCCATAAGAGGGGTTGCAATGTTTAGTGTTATGCTACAAAAAGAAAATTCTTCTTCAACCATAAGAGGGGTTGCAATGTTTAGATTATGTGCACCAACTAGATCAACTGTAACTTTACAAACCTGATCATTCATAATCTGGTCATTGATAGTTGGACGAATAAATGGGTACTCATTTTCTAATAATTCCACAGTTGCACCACACCTAGCCTACAATAATGTCTTCTATTTTTTTTTTAAGTCTATAAAATCTCTCATTTGAGAAAGCACAAAATGTGACACTTATAGTAACCGAATCTTGGATAACATTGAATGCATCACCTCCACTACTTTTAGTCACTATTAATTGAAAATTGACTCATCAAAGATCACAAGACCTCAAGAGGGGGCCTGTGCAAGAAGTGCTCACGAGATAGATTCTCGATGTGGAAAATGAATCTGTTACGTACTCCATAAGTGCCCAAAAAATAGTAGAAGAGTTGTTTCATAGGAGGAAAAAATATTTAGCATGCATTTGGGCATCCATAGAGGATTCGAGTTGGTCCAAAGTGCTAGATTAAGGTATTTTTTTATCTACAATTTTGTGATTTAAAAGAAACTGGCTTCTTCCAGTAATTTAGGGTTGACCAAGGACGTAGTTCTTGTTGGAAAGAACTATGAGCTCTAGTCTTAGAGAATAAAATCCTTCCTCCAAGTTCAAGAATGTTGGGAACTGGTGGAAAATGGATTCATATAGCCACCCCCGGTAGATGTGGTTTCCATGAAGAATGTACTTAGAAACGCTCTTGCAGAATAGAGAAAGAAAGAAAAAAAATCCAACTATTGGATTCAAAATTCCGTAGATGGCTCTATTTTTTCGAAAAGAACAAGTGTTTCCACTACAAAAGAAATTTGGGATATTCTCAAATCAGTTTACTAGGGTAATGATAAGGTAAAATCAATAAAGCTTGAGACTTTAAGAACTCAATTTGAAACCCGAAAAATGATTCAAACAAAAAATGTTGACCTATTCATGACTAGAGCGATAGGAATTGTAAATCACATTAGGATTAATGGTAAATAGATTGAATATCATAGGATTGTTGAAAAGCTCCTCAAAAGATGACCCAAAAAAAATTAAATGGTTTTAACAGCCATTTTAGAATCCAAAGATATATCTAGTTTCTCAGTAGAAGATCTAATGGGATCTTTTTTGTCACATGAAACTAGAATAGATCTAGAACAAGTGTCTTTGGAACATTATTTCAAGACTCAAACTTCTTTTAGCAGAGGAAGTGACAAAGGAAATAATGGTAGAAGTAAATGAGGAATAAGTAATCACAATGTAGAAGAAATACCAACACAAGAACACTGAGGACAATCTCAATAATCTAAAAAATCACATAATCAAAGAGGAAGAGCCAGAAAAAATTCAGAATTCAATGCTACTACTGCAAAAACTATGGTCACTATGAGAGTGAATGAAGAAAGAAACAATCAAATAAAAAAAAAGGAAGAGTAAATGCCTCTAACAATGAAGGAGAAACTTCTGAAGAAATTTTCCTTTCCTGCCATACCCATGGAGAAGGTCACACCAAATACCTTTGGTTGGTGGCATCGACTGCAACAATCATATGAAAGGTAACAAAGAATTGATTTCTAGCATTGATACTTCTATTAAATCTAAAATTACACTTGGTTATGAGTATCAAGTAAAATCTCTTCGAAAAGGAATTGTGTCTCTTCTAACTAAACAAGATCAAAAGTACGACATACATGATTTCTATTACGTTGCAAATCTTAAACATTATATCATAAGTGAAGAAACCTTTATGGAACGGCCTATGATGTCATTTTCAAAGGATCTACTTGCTTAATTCTGAATAAAACACACAATAGGAAACTCATTGAGAAAATTCAAATGACCAAGAAGAGGATGTTTCCATTAAATTTAAGAAGTGTCAATTGTCCCATCCATATTCCCAAAATGTCTCAAACATAGATGAAACTCTATTATGTCCTTCTAGGTTTGGTAATATCCCTTTTAGAAGCCTTAGTATTCTCCTAAAATATTCAATAGTCAAAGCTCTTCCTGTTTTGAATGAATAAGAAAATCCTTGTGAAAGTTCTATACTTGTAAAGAATAAAAGAAACAACTTTCCCACATCCTCCCATAGAGAAAAATAATATTTTGAATTGGTTTACAGAAATCTATGTGGACCAATGCAAACACAATCCATTAGTGGAATTTTTTTAATTTTTTCACCTTTATTAATGATTTTAGCAAGAAAAATTGGATTCAATTTCTTAAAAATAAGTTAGAAACCTTCTCAAAGTTCAAAGAAATTTAAAAATGAAGAAGAAAAACATAGTGGAAAATTTGTGAAAGTGCTGGCATCAGATGGAGGAGGAGAATATAACTCATGATTTTGTAGGAAACATGGCATTATAGTGGAAACTACAACCAGATATAATCCACAACAAAATGGAGTGGCTGAAAATAAAAATCGGGTCAGCATGAACATGGCCAAGAGTATGCTCAGAGAAAAAACTTTCTCCAATGACTATTGGGATGAAGTTATTTCTTGTTAAGTTTACATTCGAGACACATCTACAAAAAAAAGTGTTGAAGATATAGTACCTCAAGACACATGGAGAGGAACAAATTTAAATGTCTCTCACATTAGAATTTTTGACTGCATTACTTTTGCACATATCCCTGAAGAGATGAGAAAGAAACCCGACAAAATGAGTCAAAAATGCATCCTTAGAGGATATAATTAAGAATAAAAATCTTAAATATTATATAATCTAGTCACCAATAAATTTCTAGTGAGCATGGCAGTCAAATTCTTTGAGAATAAATCATGGAATGAGCAAGAAAATGTAACATTGGATAGTCAAAATCCATTGCACCAACTTGATGAGAAAATTGAAAATTTAGAACAACAAGCACATCCCCCAAGACTGTCGAGATTATAGGTGCAAAGACAACAAGAATATTCTGGAAATGGTTCTTCTTCGAGTAGTGAATCATGTAATTTTGAAGAAAATTAGAGAACAAGAAGCATAAGGGAAATTTATGAGAAGGACAATGACATTTAGCAGCAAGATCATCTTCCCTTACTATCCCATCAACCAACTTTCTTTGAAGAAGTAGTAAAATAGGAATATTGAGTAGAAGCCATGAATAAATAAATTGAAGCCATAGAAATGAACAAAACTTGGGATTTTGTTGATTTTCCCGCAGAAAAAACCAACATAGGTGACAAGTGGGTGTACAAAAAAAACTAAATGAAAAATGAAAGATTGAGAAGCATAAGACAAGGCTAGTTGTCAAATCTTTCTCTCAATAACATGGCATAGACTACGGTGAAACCTTTTTTCATCTAGCAAGGTTAGATACAATAAGAACCATTTTAGCAACTATAGTTCAAAAAAGTGGTAAGTCTTCTAACTAGATGTACAGGTAGCCATTTTGAATGGATTATTGCAAGAAGAAGTATATGTAGATCAACCACTAGGATTTGAAGTCAAAGGAAAAGAGGATAAAGTGTATAAGTTGAAGAAATCCTTTTTTGGTTTGAAGCAATATCCAAGAGATTAGTACATTCGAAATGACTCTTACTTCATCAACAGTGGATTCAAGAGGAGCAGTAATAAACCCACTCTTTATTAAAAATCAAAGCATGAAGGTGAAATTTTCATTATTTCTCTTTATGTTGATGATATGATCTACAAAGGTAATCGTATGTTAAAACATTTTAAAGTTGTCATGAAAACAAAATTTGAGATGACTAATCTTGTTCTCATGATATATTTTTTGGGAATTGAAGTTGAAGTCGGTATTTTTGTCTTTAAACAATAGTATACTACATACATTCAAAAAATATTTAAAATGGATAAATGCAAGCCAACAAAAACTCCTATTGCACTAGGAACAAAATTGAGAAAACAACATGAAGGATCAATAGTTGATTCAACTTTATATAAGAGGTTGGTAGGTAGTCTCATGTACCTTACTGCAACCAGAAATAACATAAGGTATGGAACACGTTTTGTTTCTAGGTTTATAGAATCCCCCAAGGATTCTCACTAGAAAGTTGAAAAAATAATCCTAAGGTATGTTGCAGGGAGAATCAACTATGATTTGTGGTAAACAAATCTTGAAGATCATTCACTTATAGGGTACACAGACAGTGATTTTGCAGACAACATAGATGACATGAAAAGTACATTTGGTTATGATTCTCATTTGGGAACAAATCTGATTTCATGGCCATCCAAGAAACAACCCATAGTTGTAATATCTTTAGCAGATGTTGAATATGTAGTTGTAAGTTCAACATCTTGCTAAGCAGTATGAATGAGAAGAATCTTCAATGATATAACACATATGGAAAATGAGACAACTCCTATTTTCTATGACAACAACTCAGTCATGGTATTGTCAAACAATCATGTGTTTCACAGGAAAAACAAACATATTGACACTCGCATTCACTTAATTCAAGAGCTTGACAATAATAACGATATTTCTCTTGAATTATGTGCATCAATATATCAACTCGTGTACATTTTTACTAAACTACTACTCAAAATTGTTTTTGAATTTCAAATACAACACTTGGGAACTGTAAGTGTTGATGAATGTAACAATTGAGATTAAGGGGGAGTGTCAGAGTTAATTTTTTCATTCCCTTGTCTCCCAACTCATCCAATTCAATTCATATGGACTTCAGTTACTTTTGTGTTCAATTACAGTTAACAACATTTTTTTTTTAAATCCATTGTTATCAGATTTGTATTTTGATTTCCTTGTATTCTATTTAATATAGATGAATACTAAGAAGTGAACCCAACTTCTAACTGATATTTCTGCATCTTTGTTTTGTTTTGTTTGATTTTTTAACTACCTCTGATTTTGACAGCTACCACCACGATGAATTCATGAAGCCCTTGTTTTTCAATCAAATATTGAGTTGAATATTATCCAAGAAACCTGACAATGAAGTTGGGAGAGATTTCATAGTCATATGAAAATGATACAAATCATTCGAACAAAACAAACGGGTGAGAACGGGTTTACCAAGTTCCAGTTATACTCCACAAATATCTTCAGAGTGCTAAGGAAAACTACCACAGGTGCATCAAGTTATATTAAAGAAAGGATTTGTATAAAAAAAATACCTTCCAATTGATTTAAAGTAAATTGGAACTTTTATGGTTAGTTTTTTCATTTGTTTCCTTTTGATTGACCACTATATTCGATGACTTGAGTTAGGATTCGTCATATAAAAATGAGTCGTGAATAAAACCATAGGGTACCAGAGTAGACCTCTACGAGTACCTGCGAATGGGATTATTGTTGAAACAGTTCCAACCAATTTCCCATGGATTTGGATATGGGCATATTTCGTGCCTCCTATTATTCTGATTTCAGTTGAAACAAACCAACTAAAAAATGAATATGGATAGGTGCATATTAAATTGATTAGTTTTATGTAAATGTGGGAGAGATGCTATATATCTATGTAATCCCATAGCATTAAGGACCATCAGTGTGAGATATGGTAGTAATTTTATGTTGGCTATTGTAATTCTTCCTTGAACAATAAGAATATACATTATCATTGCCTCGTGGATGTTTCCCTTTCAAAGGTTTTACCATGTAAATCATCGTGCTATTTTTGTAATTGCTAATTTCTTGTTTTATTTTCCATTGAATCTATTTTAGTTTCTACTTCTGGTGCCAATTAGTATCGGAGATGAGTTGAAAGAAAATAGACAAGAAGAGTGACTTTTTCCTATTGAAGTTACGGAGGACGGACTCATTGCAGGGGTGATATGTTTTGGTCTATTGCGGGTAAGCCTATTCAAGAGGAACTATAATCGGTTATAAACATATGATATAGAAAAATTTTAATATTATTTCTCCCTGAGCCATGTGGGAAGAGCGGTAAGAGTGGATTATTTGTCCTTGAGTTATGTGGAAGGTTCGATAAATGTGGGAAGAGTGGTAAGAGTGGATTATTTGTCCTTGAGTTATGTGGAAGGTTCGATAAAGGAAATAATCTTCTAATCATCACACTCCATGCCTAGCGGTTGAGGCGATAATTTTTTTGTCTTAAACATTTTTTGGTTCAACCTTGAGCCTTATATTTTTTGTTTCACTTTGAAATATAAGATTGTTCCTCGATATTAAAAAAAATAGTTTTATAAGCTATAGTTTGGGAGTTTGTGTTAATCGAAAAAGTCTAGAGTGAAAAGTTTGAGGTGGAGAAATTCAACTCGAAAAATAACTTTTAGCTGTGAAATCTCAAGATGCAGGATTTGGTCATGAAACAAGGATTACAAAAGGAATTGTTGGGAAAGTAAAAGAAACTTGTGGTTATGTTAGACCAGGATTAGGAAGATCTTGATTGAAGAGATATCGTTACCATTCGCCTGTGTCTAGCAGATGAAGTTTTGTTTAACATCGTTGGGTGGAAACAACAACATGCTTATGGAGAAATATGGAAAGAATTTATATGACGAAATCCTTGACGAACATAATCTACTTGAAGATGAGGTTATATAGTTTGTGAATGAAAGAAGGTAAAAATTATAAACATTCAATACTCTTACATGTGAGTTGACTAGCATGGAGGTAAAATTCAAATATTAAGATAAGGTAGTCATGCTATTGTGTTCATTTCTCGAGTCTTGGGATTATTTAGTAACCTCTATTAGCTTAAGAAAGATAGATGTTCTTCATTATGATACTATTGTGGGAGATTTGTTGTATGAGGAAACAAGTAGGAAATCTAGTGTAGAAACCTCAACATCATAAGCAATGGTAGCTAGAGGTTGATCTAAAGAAAGAGGGAAGAATGAAATAGGTATGTTAATATCTAAGTCAAAATTCAAGAAGATGAAGTTAAAATTTTGGTATTGTAACAAATTAGGGAATCTCAAGAAGGATTGTTGGAAAATACAACAAACATCCAAAGAGGACTCCATAAAGAAAGAAAATTAAGCTAAGACAAGTTCATGTCTAGTTGATGAGGTATTATCTACTTGTAATGTTTCAAAACATCTTTAGGATTGGTTGATAGAAGCTAGTGCTTCCATCATATGTGTCTTCATGGAAATTGATTCTCAACTTACCAAACTATTTATGTGTTTTTACCATAAATGATATTTCTTGTAAAATTGTTGGGATTGGTAGCACTTTAGCTAGTATGTATAATGGTGTTGTAAGAACGTTAAAATATGTGAGGCATATACCCAAAATTAGAAAGAAATTAATATATTTGGAAGTTCTATATTCCGGTGGTTATAAATGTACAGTTCAAGGTGGAGTATTGAAGGTGTGTAAAGACATATTAGTAGTTATCAAAGGTAAAAGGGTCAAGAATCTTTATCAACTAGAAGTACATAAATAAATCAAGAATTGGTAATATATGAAGGTGCAAGTGACTTTACTCGTTTATGGCATCAAAATTTGGGTCATATGAGCGAGAAAGAGCTTAAGGTACTAGTAGATCGTAAGTTACTTCCAAGATTAAAATCTCTAAATTTGAATTTCTACAAGCAATGTATTTATGGAAAACAATGTAGACAAAAGTTTAAAATAGGATGACATATCAGTAAATGAATCCTTTCTTATATCCATTCAGATGTTTGGGTACCATCTCCTCTAGTTTATTTTGGAGGATCATATATTTTATAAATTTGTAGATGATTACTCAAGAAAGGTGTGGATATATTTACTAAAAAGAAAAGATGAAGTATTTCATGTTTTTAAGCAATTTGGAGCTTTGGTTCAAAAAAGCACTGGTAGGTCAATCAAAATTTTGAGAACAAACAGTGGAATTTTGTTTACATCTAAGGAATTTGAAATTGTTGCAAGGAAGGTGGGCTCGAAAGACATAAAACCACAATTTATACTCCTCAATAAAATGGTGTTGTTGAACACATGAATAGGACTCTTCTAGAGAGGGAAAGGAGCATGCTCAATAATGCCAAGTTGCACTAGGAGTTGTTGGAGAAGAAGTTCATACAATGTGCTATCTAGTAAATCAATCACCATCAACTACAATAAAATGTGATATTTTGAAAGAGGTATTGACAGGTCACCCTTATGACTATTAAATTTTTTATTTTTTTGGTTTTGAATCCTATGCTCTTATTCGTAAGGATCAATGTTCTAAGTTCAATCCCAAATAAAAAATGATTATCTTTTTTGGGTATGGTGATGGAGCTAAGAGATAGAGATTGTGGGATCCTACTGTCCACAAAATCACCATTAACAGAGATGTCATATTTGATGAATTGTCACTCATAAAATCAAATGCGGTAGTAGTTGAAATGAAACAGGAAGAGGTACCACAACCTCAAAAAATTTAGTTGGAGACTCGATTATCTACAAGAGAGGAGGATCATGAAGATGTTTATGAAGAAACTCATGTAGAAGTAGACGAGAATACAAAAAAATTCTAGGAAATTGTTGAAATATGGTGCCAATCTCTACAACGATCTACACGGGTCAGAAATTTTCTTAAGAGGTATGAAAATTATGCTGCATATGTTGCTTTGATTTCTAATGATGGAGAAACTAGTCATTATCAGGAAGAAATGGAGGTATATAATAGTGCTAAACATAAAGTAGCAATGAAAGAAGAAATGGATGTCTTAGAGGGGAATAAAACATGGGACATGGTAGAACATCCAAAGGAAATTTATCAGTTGTAAGTGGGTTTACAAATTGAAGAAAGGTGATAATGATAAAGTTGAAAAATACAAAGAAAGATTGGTAGAAAAAGGGTATTCTCAAAAGGAAGGTATTGATTTCCATGAAATTTGTTTACTAGTTGTTAAGATTGTTTCAATTTGTGTTGTGTTAGCACTAGTTTCTTTACTTGATCCAGAGTTGGAGCAACTAGATGTTAAAACACCATTTTTACATGGTGATTTCGATGAGGAAACATATATGGAACAACCAAAAGGATTTGTTCAGGATCAAAATAAAAGATTTGTTTGCAAACTCAAGAAGTCATTGTATGGCCTAAAGAAGTCTCTGAGGCAATGATACAAGAAGTTTTATTCCTTCATTATAATGTCCCCACTTTGGGACATCATCACAGTGTAGAGATTTATGATGACCAGAGTAGCCAGATGGATGTTATATCGAGTACAAGGGTATTTGAGGGGCATTGTGGGGTCCAACTTGGATTGATCATCATATTCTATCATTATAATCCATTCCACACAAGTTGGCTTTGGCTTCGTTGCATTCCGATGATTTCCATGATTTTGACTATTTTGAGCTTTAAGTTAATTAAAATCACTGAAGAAGTCAGTTTGGGCACATTACTTGGAGGAACCTCTCAGTGTAATAGCTCATTGGAATCAGGAGGAGAAACACTACAGGATGGGATGACTAGAAGTGACTTTCAGTGGCCATGGAAGCCACAAGGAGAGATAAGGAGCTTTTGAGAGGAAAAAAGGTTAATTAATTAATTAAATATTAATAAAATGAAAGTCACATTGGAGGGACAAGGTGAACCAAGAGTATAAAGGAAAGCCAAGCGCCTTTTCTCATTCATTCATGTATGTTTATCTTTTGATTTCTGGCTTCTAGCTAGTGAGCCCAATTTTGGGGGTTTTGAGGGTTTTGACTTAACAAACCCTAGAGGACGATTTGGTGGTGAAAGATTCCACCTAGCTTGTCCCAAGCTTGGTCTCAGAGATGCAATACTCTCTCACACCATTCTAGTTCCATATCTACTCAGTTGTAGGAGGATTACACATTAGTTGCTTGTACAGATAGAGAGAAGGTGCACCAGTTGGGGGTTTCCAACAAGGGGGGGTGCACCATTCATTGAGGGAGGATTTTTCCTAGCTGAGGAGAAGGGATTCCGGGAATTCCAGGTATTGGGTTTCCTTTACAGGTGTCTTGGCATCTTTCTGGGTGGTTTTCCGAAGTCTTTCAGTGGAGGATCGATTTTTATTGAGAGTGGGACGTTTTCCTAAGAGGAGGGCACACCATTATTTGGAGGGTAGCTAGATCTAAGGATCTAACAGGTATTTGAGGATTTGAGCACTTGGGTTCTCATTGCAGCATCCTGATCTATCATTGTGGAGAGTTTCAGATCATTTGGAGGCCTCCTTCATCAGGGCCAAATTATCTAGGGCTTCAGTCATCCAGTGGGGCACACCATTCAGTGGAGGAGTTCAGATCTACAGAGGTTGAGAGGGATCTTGGAGATTCGGGCACCTGGGTTGTTCTTACCATCACCTAATCTATTGTTTGTCATCTTTCTGGAGGTGATTGGACATCTTTGGCACCAGGTCCGAATTGTTGAGGAGCTTCAGTTATCCAATAGAGTGTGGCATCTTCTAGCAGTGAGGGGTTTGGCACTTGGCATTGGTCTTCATCTCTTATCCAGCCTTTGGAGGCTTATTTTGTATTTTCGGGAGCATTTTGTAGCAGCTCATACTTGTTATCCATTGTCTATCATCTTGGCCATCTGTTGAGCATTCCAGATCAGCATCTCCAATGTAGCAGGTTCTTCTATTTTATGAATAAAGAAGATTTGAGATGTTTTGGCTTGTCTATCTTATTGCATATGGTTGAGGTATGTTCCATGGTTATCTCTTTGTTTATTGCTACATACACACATATAAACACATCTAAACAAATAGACAACAAATTGTTTGACGAAATACCACAACTAGAAAAAAGTTTTAAAAAGACAGCAAAATAGTGATGATCCTTGCATAATGGCTTGGGATCATTACATTCATGATGAACCACAATTTTACAAGAACTAAGTATGATCATTGTGTTTACTTTAAAAAGTTGGAAAATGTTATATTCATAATTTTCATGTTATATGTTTACAATATGCTTGTAGCAAGAAAAAACACGATTGAAATTAACATGTTAAAGACTCAGTTGGCTAGCACTTTTGATATGGAGGATTTAGAAGAAGGAAAACAAATCTTGGGCATGGAGATACACAGAGACATGAAAAATGGTAATATATGGTTATAACAAAAGAAGTATGTGGATAAAATACTTATGAGGTTTAGAATAAATAATGTGAAACAAATTAAAATCTCTTTGGCTTCCCATTTCAAGCTTTCTTCAAGTTTATGTCTTAGTAATGATGAAGAAAATGAGTATATGTCTCATACGTAGTTTGATGTATGTTATTGTAAGTACTAGGACAAATATTTCACATGCAATTGTTGTTGTCAGTAGATACATGAACAATCCTTGTCATTAGATACATGACAAATCCACCTAAAGAGAATTGGGCAATAGTGAAATGGGTGCTTGGATATCTTAGGGGCACAAGTAATCATTGTATCCCCTATAATGGTTGCTATGATTTAGTCTGTGATTTTTTCGATTTAGATTTTGCAGGTGACTTGGACAAAAAGAGGTCCAGTTTAGGATATGTCTTTAATCTCTGTTAGTTGGATGTCAAAGCTTCAAAACATAGTTTCTTTATCCACTACTGAGTAGAATATATAGATGCCTCGCATGCTTGCAAGGAGGCAATTTGGTTAAAAATTTTGTTGGGTGAGTTTGGAAGGATGCAGGATAAGGTGAAAGTATTGTGTCATAGTCAAAGTGTTATTCATTTGGGTAGAAATCCAACTTAACAATGTAAGAAAAATCATATTTATATTAAATACCATTTTGTAAGAAAAGATATTGATGACGGTGGAGTGGCTGGCTTTGGAAAAGGTCTATACACAAGAAAAACTAGTATTATTAGAGAAGATAAGATGGTGCCTCACTTCTCTTGGCTTGTAGGAAAGATGATGAATAAATTTGGGCATGATATTAGGGAAATTGTTGTGAAGGTGAATATTGTTGAAACAATGCCAACTAATTTTCCTGTGAAGGATGAGTGTGAAGGATGGTAGTAAGCCTGTGTTTTGGTTGTTGTAATTCTCCCTTGAACAATAAGAATATCTATTATCATTGCCTGGTGGATGTTTCCCTTTGAACCGCATAAATCATTGCCCAATGGATGTTTCCATTGAAATTATTTGAGTTTCTACTTCAGCACCACAACACCTATATGGTATTGCATTAAATAGTTTAACATCGAAGGTATTTAGCGTTTCATTCTTCATAAGGGATTTTCGTTGCAATTTCGCTGTCCGTTTGTATTTGTAAGATTTTTAAGATTTACATCGAAGAATTTTTTGCTATATATCTGCTTTCCTTATGGTTTTCATTGCTGTAGCAGCGTTCTCTCATCACTTTACTGGTCTGTCCATCATCCCACAGAGCTCTTTGTGGTGTCCGTTTTGCTTAACATTAATCAATTTTGCTGATTTTGGTTCCATGAGGTTATTATCTAGTCTCGTCGCTTTCGTTGGTGCACCTGTCGAATGGAGGTTACTCAGAAAGAGCTTAATAAAATCAAAGGAACTATCAGAGATGCAGTGTCACATGTTTTCAACTGAACTATGGATATTAGAGCTAAATTGAGGTATGTAAGAATAGAAAAGATAAAAGTCTAGTAAGACTAGGATTATACTATTTAGAATATTAACCTATTCATCATTGTGATGAATAGATTTGGAATCTTAATTGAAGTTATCACGTAAATATCTGAAATTTTCATAGTTTAGATGGTTTCTTACATTTGAATGTCATTGCCTTCATGGCTTGCATAATGCAAACAAATACCCGCCACATAGTAAGTAACGTGAGAAAGAAGCATGGAATGTAAAACGTGTGAGAAGTATGGGTATGTGATAAACATCGCACTTTGGAAAGAAATATGAAAAGTGAATGGGCTCCTAGATTAGCAAGAAGAGCATAGTGCTCATCAAACTCTAAATGACCATGCCTCCACTAAATTCAGAATCTCCACTTGGTTATATTTTCATGTCTAAAAAAGGGCATAGTTTACTGGGCTGTGTCCACTATGCAGGTGACGTGTAAGTTTTCTAGAGTCTTTCCAGTGCTCTAGCTCGTTGTATATAACAATATTATGCACATTGTAGAGTTGAAGGATTTATTTGTTAACTCAGTATTCTTCCATAGAACTTTCTCACCGGAAGAATGTGTGCTCCTTTCTCTTTGAACACTGCGATGAAGATGTTAAAGTTGTTGTGTTGAATCTAAGAATGTGTGCTCCTTTCTCTTTGAACACTGCGATGAAGATGTTAAAGTTGTTGTGTTGAATCTCCATTCATATATTGTGGTTGTTTTTGTCAATTTTGGGCAGCTTCATGCGAGATTCCATTGCAACTCATATTATCATAAATTCACGTTTTCCCAACACATCATCACATTATCATAAAATCACGTTATGCTCAGGTCTCACTTATTTTGTATTGACAAAAAAATATGAATATATAACCAAATTTTTTTAATATATTTTGATTAGAATAATTGATATTTTATTTTTTTTAGAATCATTTTAGTGAATCAAAAAAGTTGTAATATTTTATTAGGCTTTTGAAACATACAGAGGAATCATTTTATCAATCAAATCGCTGAACGAAAGAGATCTTTTGTTTAAATTTTTGTAAAAAAAATATAATTTATTTTGAAAAATAATAAACTAATTTAAATGCATAGTAATGAGTTATATTTTCTATATTTTGGAAATATGTTTTTATTGATAGTCCAAATGTTTGAAATCTATATCTTATAGATGAGATTCTGGGCAATTACAAATTTCCCAGATTATATATAAATATAAATTTATGTTTCCCAAAATTGCATAACATTGTTAATATTTTAATGTTGATTTCATGTAAGGTAATGTCAATGTTTTCAAGTCAGTTTTTGCAGCCAGAGATTTGTACTTTTATAATAATATAAATAATAATAATCTATTTTTAAGGTCATAGCCAAGCCAACACATCAAATTGGTGTATGAGACCCCTCTCTAGGGATTTGACTGTCCTTTGGATTTGAACCTGTGACCTCTTAAGAAGAAACACATGTTCTTAACCATTAAGCTAAAAGATAATTACTAATTCACGAACAACATTTGTTAATAGTGAGATGCCTCAACCGTGATTTTTGCAAAGCATGTTTCTGAGATGTTTCTTGAGCCTCATTAGACTTTCATACCACTACATCACTCTACCTAGGCACATGACTACGTATTCTTGCGCACATCAACTTCATCCATATTATCATGATGGCCTGATTTTCAATGCACCGTTGACTTAGCGTTAGCTTATATCCATATGCCATCAACCAGAGTAAGACATGTCATTTAGCAATATCTATGTGCTCCATTTTAACAATATGTTGTACGCCTTATTAACATGAGAAAATAGACATCAACTAAGCATTGGCTCCTCATCAAAATAGATCATGCACACTTTATTATCTAGGCAGAACCTGTACTTTATTACAGTACTAGGAAGAAACCCAAAAGATCTAGGAAGAAACTGTACTTTATTACACTCACCCAAAACAGTTTTAGTTATTATACTCACTCGAAGTAGTTTTAGTTATTCGAAAGCTCAAAATTTTCTTCTAACCCATCAACATAGTAGGGATTTAACTTTAAAATTGGCTTTCGAGTTATAAACTTAAAAAAAAATTATAATAGAAAAATGAAAAATGCTCTTCCTCACTTAACTCTTGTGCATTCAAAATAACAGCATACAAAGAAAAAATCTTGTGTTTTCAAAATATCTACATACAAAGAAAGAGCATTCTTTGAGTTAAGTTATGCATTT
>ML778878.1:65555-97980 GCA_009831015.1 Picea engelmannii
TATATATATTATAGAGAGAAAAAGAAACAAAGTGAAGTGGGTCTGCTTTCAAGGTCTACAAATAAAAATCCATGTACATAAATCCCTTCCTTAATGAATGTATGATTGTGTACCATATTGAAGAGAAGGGTCAATGTGGTATAACACTAAAGACCTGAACCCAAGGATACCTTAATCTAGTGGAAATTCCCTATGTTGGGATGTTAGTGCACTTAGTTGCTTGGTTTTGGTATTTTTTTTAATTTGGAGGCTTATAGGAGTTTTGTCATGTGTAAGTAATAGTGCTAGAAATTAAAATGGGTGGTAAAAATTCCATGAAAAAAATGGATATAGACAATATTTAGTGAAAATATGGAGTTTTTGGATTAGATAGGTGTATTGGGAGGGGGGGTTAAAAAAAGGATTTTGGGAAGCATTTTTCAACATATAATGAAGCTAGGGGTATTCTTTAATATTCAACAAATTAAAGTGCTGTGTCATAGGTATCATAGGTTCACTAAGTGAATCCCCCATGCATTTGTGTTGAATAGTAGACTAACCAAGCTCAACGTAATGAATAAGGGTGAATAGAGCTTGCACATATTAACTTATGTTTTTAATATGAATATATAAAGCACAAAGTGTTCCCCCTTTAAACTAGTAAATCACAATTGTTTCCCAATTGGAGTGAACTTCAAGACCATAAATAAATCATCCTAAATGTTGAAGGTGTAGGAAAGCCTTGCTAAGGAGTGCCATCACTAAATTCAAATCAGTGACAACTTAAATTGATAAGGAGTGCCATAACTAAATTCAAATGACTCACAAGTTAAATTGATAGGAGGAGTCTAGTAAGACAAAGAAACCAGAAGTAAATAATGAGATAAGAAAACAATTGTATCAGGTAGATGTTTTTGAGTGAGAATGTGTCACTACATTTGAGCTTGTTTCCATCAAGAGGGTGGAAAAAAATTGAGGCGAAGTGTATGTCTATAAAGGTCCTATAGGAACTAATAATAATAATAATAACATGACAAGGTCATAAATAGTGGACATGGAATAAAAAATGATACACATGTGAGTGTTAAAGTAAACTGATAGCGGTAAAACCAATAGGGTTAAGATACATTTTTTGAGAAGCGAACTATTGGTTAGGATTTTGAGTGAAGCTTAATGGCTAAGCTATACGTGAATCTTGATTTCAAAGGACGAGTTCATGAGAGGAAAATATAGCTAGTAAAAGTGCGAGGGAACATGATAGCATGGGTGTTGAAGTTGAAGATGAAGAGAGGACACAGTGTTGTGAGGTGAAAATTTCTATGACGTCGTCATATATAATGTCCTCTAGTGTCATAATGATTTGGAGTGTCCACAAAGAGAATAAATGATAGAGGGAACGTAAGTTTTAGTATGAGGGAAAAGGGGAGTATTAAGAATTGGACTACCTATATCAATAAGTATTGATGAATAAATGATAGAGGGAACAGGTTTAGTAGGAGGGAAGGGACTTAAGTGGATCAATGAGTATTGATGAATAAATGATAGAGGGAACAGGTTTATTAGGAGGGAAGGGACTTAAGTGGATCAATGAGTATTGATGAATAAATGATAGAGGGAACGTAAGGTTTAGTAGGAGGGAAAAGGGGAGTATTAAGAATTGGAGTACATATATCAAGGGACTTAAGTGGATCAATGAGTATTGATGACATGGGAAAGAAATATTCATGAGGTAGGGTGAGATGTTGTTAAAAGAGTCAAATGGTTTTGTTGAGTTTGGAAATATGGATGCTTATGTTCTAATGGCTTGGATGAAATATGTCATGACATCAAGGAGGGAAAGGAGTTTGAAAATTTTGGATTGTGGTAGATCCAATAAAGTCGTAGCAAATAATTGGTTGATATGTTTTTGTTGGAGTGAAGAAATGAATATGGGAGGTCCATGATGCAAATGAAAAGGAAAACAATATCTCAATGAAAAATGAAAACCGTAGGCAAAGGAGATGGATAGGGTTACTAATATTTTAACCAATGAATCTATGAAGGACACTCTTAAGATTTGAGGAGTGAGAATGCATCACAAAAACCTAAAAGTTGAATAAACTTAGTGATCTAGATTTTATGAGAAGAACAAAATGACTATAGATTATTAACAAAGGGATTAACACAAAATAATAGAGATACAGTAAAATTGGTTTTCAATTCAATAAGGAAATAAACTGAAACTGTAAAATGCAGTGAAAAACAAGCTTGCTAGAATGTTGGCATCTAATCTCTAAGAAGAGATGTGACGGCTGCACTCATTCGCAATATTATGGTTACAATGAGGCCCTAAAGGAATTTTTACATAAACAGGAGTGTCAAAAACCGTAGACACCCAAAAACCTATCCCTATGAGATGAGGTGCCAAAAGTCATGTGGGCCCCATTTGGGTAAGTTAGTACATCAACTTCACGGGGTCGTAATTTTTGCATATGATCTTTGTTTGGGGTGCACGATAGCTTGTTCGAAAGGTATCGTCGAGGAGATTCATTTTTGGGGAAAAATGAGATCCTTAAGCTATCATAGAGTGGCTCGATATTGAAAAACCTTCATTTAGGCCCTCAAAATGGCCTTGGAAGTTAAAAACTGGTAAAAATAGTAAATTACCAAAATTGCTAGAAAATTGTTTTGAGCCAGTTGGAAAAGGTGGGTAGCCAATGATATCCACCTGGATCAATCTTCCCTCTTTATGAAGAAATGGTCTCCATTGTGTTGATTTCCCCCATCAGATGAGGAAATTTCTACTGAATTTGGCCCCGGGTGACACACTTGCCTTGGTGCAGGAGCTTCCCTGCATTGACGACTCGATAAAGTTGGATATTTTGTTGTCGAGTGCCCTTGATGTAATGTCCCCAAGGCCGAGCCCTGTTGTAAATCATGTTTATGAAGTATAAATCTTGAATTGTGAATTGTAATAATGTTTTATAGGCTGGTGAGACAAGTTTATATAAGCAAGTGGGCTTATGTGTTATTTAGGCCAGGGAGCCTAAGTGTTGAGGGCTAGGAGCCTGATTTTTGTACATGTAACTATGCACAATATTAATATAAACACCACTACGTGCAGACCAACCATGATGAATGAGTGGTGGGGGACTAATATTCCACAGAATGGGTAAGGGATTGGGGGTTGGAAGGGAAAGAGAGGCTAAGTGTTGAGCCTAGGGGATAAGCCTAAGGGCTTAAGTCCTTATAATATTTTAATATTATTCCAAAAGCCATGTGAAATATATACTTTTACCCTAACTTCCTGGAAAAAGAGGAACGCATGTTGATGGAGTGCATGCAGCTTCATGGGTGACATGTGTCGACCCAGACACATGTAGTTAAAAACTACAGAAGTCAGCCATGGGGGGGTTTCGATTATTCAATCATCCTTCGCCTAAGTTCCAGTGATGCTGGTCTGAACCCGTTTTTCCTATGTGTGTGCATCTATATTGTTTCCCTGGTCACACACCCTAAAACCCATGGGAAAACTAACGGATTGATCCGCGTCTCCAGGAAATTTCGAGTATTATGTATTTGTCAGAGTAGTGTAATATCATGATCATGGGTTGTGGTGGCCACGCAGTTCATTCATGAGCCATTATGTGTCTTCTGAGGAACCCATCACCTGGTTAATTTCCTTAGCCATGCTGTGTTTTAGCGTGGGTTGTTGCTTCCTGTGGTGCCATGCCCATCTGCTATTGTTGTTGTCATCCCTGTGTGAATGAATGTTGAACCGTTGTTGTTGTCCTCCTTGTGTTGGAACAGAGTTAAAGAGGCAGGTTTTCAGGCCTGTGAGCATCTTTCTCCAGGTGAGAGAGTCTGCTGGGAAGTGGATTTCTCCCAAAGAGCGTCGAGCACCAGCTTCAGAGATCTGAGAATTCCTGATCCAACCTGTTGCTGAGACCCAGAGAGGTAGGTGAAGCACCGATGGACTGTTCTTGTGAAGGTGTATACTCCTGGGTGGAACAGGCATGTGGGGAATGAGAGTCCGTGAGTAATGGGTGTAAGAAGGCTCCTGGAGAGAATCCTTCTGGTTTCTCTATGCAGTTTTCCCTGTAACCTCATCCTAGACTAGGATTCCTTGCCTTGGGTGGAGCTTAGTCCCAGCTCGGGGGTGACCCACTGCTGAGCATGATAAGTAGCGTGGTCTAAGGCTGGGAGGTTCATGGAAGGCCTACACGTGGTTGGTGGAATTACTACAGTTTCAAAGCTAAGTATCATCTTTTGCTTAATGTTATGTTTGGCATTCCTGTGTTGCTTATATGTATCACATATTCTGCTGTGCATGTGAATTATTGTTAATGTCAGGGATTATTTATGTTAACAGTAATATTGTACTTACTCTGAGTTAAATGTGTTTAATTTGATTTAAATGCATTTTATTAATTAAGCATGAGAAGAATCTTGTTCTGCACAAGTAGCATTTGCTCGGGCTAGTGGGATTAAGGTCGAGGATGACGCTACAGTTTGGTATCAGAGCCTGGTTTCAATGCTAAGCCTGGATGGGCCAGATAAGTGGTCTATGGACCGAGGTTTTGAGAAGGAAATTGTGTCTAGAGGACTAATTTCAGACCTCAGAATGTTTCTGAGTGTCAACGGACTACTTGACCATGTTACAAAGCTCAAGAGGTGTAGCAGTATTATAAAACTGCAGCTAGTGTGGTATACGAACACAGGGAGAGAGAGAAGTCCACACCATAAATGTGGGATCGAGTAGATGAAGGTTCAGAAGTCCTTGGAAAGCAGTGTTGGACAGTCAGAATTCTCTGTAGAGAACTTGCGAAATTGTGAGGGCTGTAAGATGGCCAGAAGTGGCAAGGTGGTTAGTGGATGGAGAAACTCACCACCCTAGGATCCAGAATAAACATGGGTCATTGATCGTGGTTGGTTTGAACCATTGGATCATTTCGTGAATTTCGGGATCGTGAACTTGGAGCGCAGGCCAAATTCTTGGTCACTCCAAGTCCTGAATCGCGAAAGAGATTAACAAGGGTAGAATTGGACGGTAGAGCGCTTCCAGGAAGAAGTGCCAAAATCCCGTGAGCCATCGGATCCAGCCAACTAGCGAGGAGGTTAGGGCTGAAGACCTTTGATAGGTGTAAGCATAGAAAAAATCTAGACCATTAGATCCAAATCATCGACGATCGTTGAATCTCATACAAGAACTCGTGTATCAGAATTCAGGGTTTGAAGTGACAATAATTTGGAGTCGCTGCATCGTGAACTCCCGGTTACCGAAATCTTGAAACCCCGAAATATTGAAACGATCTACACCATAGATCATAGGAGAGGAACTTGACCATTGGATCAAGTAGATGATAGACTATAATTTCGGAATCTCGGCAAACGAAAGTTCGAGATGTGTAGATGCACAAACTCCTTATGCCCAAAACTCTGAAACGAAAAGTGAAAGTAGTGGGCCCCATGACATCGTTGGGAGTTAGGTGGACCTTCTTAAGGACACCATGTGTCACTACCTTGGTGGGAGAAAATTGTGTTGTGGGCACAGAGGGTAAGGAAATCGAATTTTCCAAAGTCGAGAGTTGGAGAGGGAAACGAGTGCAAGAACCCCGAAACCCAAAACCTCGAAACCTGAAATCCCGAAACCTGAAGTTTTGTTTGGGAAGCCTTATAGCACCTAGAAGTTTAGCGTTTGGTCACGGACCATGGACACATGGTTTGGGGACTATCACCCGAAAATTATAGAGCCGAGAGGAACTCGAAAAATTTGTGAAATCGAAACGTTTTCTTATTTGCGTTGGTTTATGATTGTTGTAGTTTAATTAAGGGTTTAAGGCCTGGAAAACTTCGGTTGAATGCACGTTGTGTGTGCAGAGTTTAATGAGTGTCAGGATAGCCATGAATCGATGCCGAGTATAGAAATGGAAGAGGTGTGAATTGCTTCCAATTCAGAGAACAAAAGAGAAGGAAGGAATGTCAACTTGGGAATCGAAGGGTCAAACTCTAATGGGCAAGGAAAAGAGATGGATAAGGAAGGACATATGATGAAAATCATTGAAAGATTGCAGAGAGAGGCCCAGGATCGTCGAGCCGATAGCTGAAAGCTCATGAGGATCAAAGATCGGCAGGGTGAATTCAACTTAAAAATGTTGAAGAACCTGGCAAGAATAGAAAGAAAATTGGAAAAGGAGAGTGACACAAGCAAAACAGGGAGTCGCAGGACCCTTGAGAGAAAAAGAAGATCGAGGAGTGGTAGCAGACATCGTCATTTCTCCCCTAAACAATTCGATAAGAAAGCACACAATAGTTCAAGCCCATCCCCTACCAGAAAACACTGAAGATCTGGAGTGGATGAATTTAAAGGGGAGATGAACAAGATTAAGCCTCCTACATTTGATGGAGAACATACGAAGGAGGAATATGCCGAAACATGGTTGCTTGGCATGAGGAAATATTTCCAACTGCAGAATTATTCTTCTCATGCAAAAGGAAGAATTGTGATGTATCAACTAAAAGGAAAATCATCCATGTGGTGGGATCAACTTGTGCAGGTGCAACACATTAGAGAGAAAGATATCACATGGAGGGAATTCAAGAGGTATTTCGAGAGGAAATACCTGACTAAAAGATAATATGATAGAAAGATGAAGGAGTTCTTCGAACTCAAGTTGGGCAGCATGACCATTGATGAATACGAATGAACGTTTTTGGAATTACTGAAGTATGTTCCATTCATCAAAGATGAGGTTGTCAAGATTCAGAGGTGTCTGAGTGGACTTCCACCTCCCATTGGTGAAAATATTCAGTATGATGATCCTAAGACTATGGAAGAAACAATAAGAAGAGAGAAATGCTTATATGAGAAGAAAAGATAAAATCCTACCTTTCAGAAGGCTTGGGATGACTAGAAGAAGTTTAAGAAAGAACAAAGGCAGAAGGGAAACAAACCTCCCTTTTTTAGAAATAGTCCTCAAGGACTTCCATCATTTAGAGAGCTGAGAATGGCTGAAGTGGGGGGACAAAGGCTGAGATAGAAACCCATTCAGTGTTGGGTCTGTAAAGGGAATCACAAGTACAGATATTGTCCCCATAAAAATGGAAAATCAAGAGTTGTCCATAATGTTCAACAAGATGAAATAGTGGAGGACATGGACAGTAGAATTCCAAGGATCTATGCGGCCCTGGACAAAAAGCAAGATGAATTTCAGTCACACATGATTGAAGTGGAAGGTATGATTAACAACCAACCATTTAGTATTTTAATTGATTCACGGGCTAGCCATAGTTATATAGACCCTATAGTGGTAGAAAGTTTTCATTTGATAAGAAGAAAACATTAAAAGTTTTGGTTAGTGTAGCTAGCTACAGGAACCAAGAGGAAAGTCACATAGTTAGTAAAGTCTTGTCCTGTAGACATGAATGGACTGAGCACGAAGGCTGATTTGAACATTCTGCCATTAGGATCTTACAACTATCTAATTTGGATAGACGGGTTAGACCAGCACCATGCCATCTTGGACTATCGGAATAAGGCATTCACTTGCTTAGATGAAGAAGGGAATCAAAGAGTCGTCCAAGGAATTCCTAGAGTTGTTACTGTTAGAGAAATCTCAGCAATGCAGCTGAAGAAGTGCTACAGAAAAGGTTGTCAATTGTTTGCAGCCCATGTTGAGGAAGCATCCAGAGATGAAGTCTCAAAGATTGGAGACCATGCGGTACTAAAAGAGTTTGAAGACGTTTTTCAGGAAGTACCAAGTCTACCTCCGAAGAGGCATATCGATTTCTCTGTGAATTTGATGCCTGGAGTAGCTCCAGTGTTGAAAGCTCCTTATAGAATGAGTACGCTAGAGTTGAAAGAGTTGCAATTGCATCTTGAAGAGCTTCTAAAGAAGGGGTATATTCGCCCAAGCATGTCACCTTGGGGTGCCAGGGGTCCTGTTCGTGAAGAAGAAGGACGAGACGTTCAGATTGTG
The DNA here is from genome assembly GCA_009831015.1 of Picea engelmannii. NCBI lineage: Eukaryota > Viridiplantae > Streptophyta > Pinopsida > Pinales > Pinaceae > Picea > Picea engelmannii. Next base: position 73,493 of record ML778878.1, read on the forward strand.
CATTGATTTAAGACAATTGAAAAAAGTAACTGTCAAGAACAAGTATCCTCTGCCGAGGATCGACGATATTTTCGATCAATTGAAAGGTGCGAAGATATTTTCGAAAATAGATCTGAGATCGGGATATCACCAAGTAAGAATAAAAGATGAAGACATCAACAAGACCGCCTTTAGAACAAGGTATGGTCATTACGAGTTCACAGTGGTACCGTTTGGTATGTTGAACGCACCTGTTGTTTTTATGTGCTTGATGAATTGTGTATTCAAGGACTATCTAGACAAGTTTGTCATAGTCTTCCTGGATGACATTTTGGTATATTCCAAGTCAGAGGAAGAACATGAACAACACCTGAGGATGGTGCTGCAAGTGTTGAGAGAACACCAACTGTATGCCAAGTTGAGAAAATGATCGTTTTATCAAAGGCAGATCCATTACTTGGGGCACATTATTTTAGAACAAGGGATCGTCGTGGATCCTAAGAAGATTGAGGCCATCAAAGAATGGTTAGCACCAAGGAATGTTGTGGAAGTTAGATCCTTTATGGGTCTAGTGGGATATTACAGCAGTTTTATCGCAGGGTTCTCAAAGATAGTCCAACCTATCACTTCCTTGCAAAGGAAGGAGAAAAGATTTCAGTGGGCTGAAGAGTGTGAGAAAAGTTTCCAACGATTGAAGTAGTTGTTAAGCAGCGCTCCAATCTTGAGGACTGCAGATCAAAATGCGGATTTCGTGGTGTGCACAGATGCATGTAAAGAAGCATTGGGAGGAGTTCTCGGTCATAATGGATTTGTAATCTGTTATGAGTCTAGGAAGTTGAAAGAGCACAAAAAGAATTATGCCACTCACAATTTGGAGTTGGTATCAATCATTCACGCTCTGAGGAAATGGAGGCATGATCTCATGGGAAGGAGGTTTGAACTCAGAATAGATCATAATGGTCTGAAATATTTGTTTGATCAACCAACCTTAAATGCTAGGCAAAGTAGGTGGCTGAAATTTCTGTGTGAGTATGACTTTGAGATCAAACATATCAAAGGAAAGGAGAATAAAGTGGTTGATGCACTCAACAGGAGGGTGCATGAATTACATGCTACATATGTTAGCATGTATCAAACTGATATTAAAAATAGAATTCTGGAGGCTACAAATGTAGATCTGCAGTACAGAAAATTGGTAGCCAAGCTACAGCAGGGTAAGATGGCACAGAAGATGAAAAATTATAAATTGGAGATAGATGGAATACTATTGTACAAGAACAAAAATTTTGTACCCAATGTCCAGTGCTTGAAACAAATGATTTTGTAGGGGATGCATAATGTGCCTTATGCAGGGCACCCTAGATATCAGAAAACAATAGCAGCGGTCAAGAGCCATTACTTTTGGCTGGGTATGAAGAGAGAGATCGTTGAATACATATCTGGATGTATGGAGTGCCAGAAAGTTAAAGCTGAGCATAGGCACCCAGCAGGGTTGTTGCAACCTTTACCAATTCCTAAGTAGAAGTGGGAAGTAGTAACGATAGATTTTATTACAGGATTGCCTAGAGAAAGCAAGCTGCATGATTCGATCATGGTGGTGGTGGGAAAGCTTACAAAAGTTGCCCATTTCATTCCAATGAAAACTACTCACAAGGCAACATATGTCACTGATATCTTCATAAAGGAAGTGGCACGATTGCATGGAATTCCTAAAACGATTGTGTTCGACAGAGACTTGAAATTCACCTCAAATTTCTGAAAACGATTGTTCAAAGGATTCAAAACAAATCTGAACTTTAGTAGAGCTTATCATCCTGAGTCTGATGGACAGACAGAGAGGGTGAACAAAGTAATAGAAGACATACCGAGAATGCATGTGATGGACAAACCATCAAGATGGGAAGACTACCTGCACTTGGTAGAATTCGCCTACAACAATGGGTATCATGCATCGTTGAAGATGAGCCCATTTGAAGCACTTTATGGAAGAAAGTGCAATACTCCAGTGAGCTGGGATAATCCAGCTGATAGAGCAGTAGTTGGGCCAGAGTTGCTCAAGGAGATGGATGACCAAATGATAAAAATTAAGCAAAATTTGAAAGCTGCCCAAGACAGGCAAAAAAGTTATGCTGATAAGAACATAACCCACAAAGAGTTCAAAGTGGGTGATCATGTTTTCCTGAAAGTGAAAGATAACAATAGTTCCTTGAAGCTGGGAAGTTGTGCCAAGTTGGCAGCCATATTTTGTGGGCCATTTGAAATCCTGGAAAGGATTGGGCTAGTTACATATATGCTTGCATTACCTGCATTTATGACTGTACATAATGTGTTTCATGTTCCATTGCTTAATAAATATATACCAGATTCTAATCATGTTATTGATTGGAATGTGATTCAGGTGGAACAAGAAGGTGACCTGCAAGTGCATCCTATACGCATATTGGACAGGAAAAACAAACAGCTCCGGAATCGAGCCATAGGGCTTGTAAAGGTCCAATGGACCTGGTACAGTCCTGAGGACATGACATGGGAGCATGAAGATGTTATGCGGGCAGAGTACCCACATCTTTTTGAAAATTTTGAAAAGCTTGCAAATGAAATGTAAAGTTGCACTAAGGACAGTGCAAAAATAAGGGGAGGGGATTGTAATGTCCCCAAGGCCAAGCCCTATTGTAAATCATGTCTATGAAGTATAAATCTTGCATTATGAATTGTAATAATGTTTTATAGGCTGGTGAGCCATGTTTATATAAGATAGTGGGCTTATGTGTTATTTAGGCCAAGGAGCCTAAGTGTTGAGGGCCAAGAGCTTGATTTTTGTACATGTAATTATGCACAATATTAATATAAGCACCATTGTGTGTATACCGACCATGAAAAAGGAGTGATGGGGGAATAAGATTCCATAGAATGGGTAAGGAATTGGGGGCTGGAAGGTGGGAAAGAGAGGCTAAGTTTTGAGACTAGGGGATAAGCCGAAGGGCTTAAGTCCTTGGGAATAATATTTTAATATTATTCCAAAAGCCATGTGAAATATATACATTTACCCTAAGTTCCTGGAAAAAGACGAACGTGTACTGATGGAGTGCATGCAGTTTCATGGGTGACATGTGTCGACCCAGGCACATGCAGTTAAAAACTACAGAAGTCAGTCGTGGGGGGCCGGGCATCCTCCGCCTAAGTTCCGATGATGTTGGTCTAAACCTGTTTTTCCTCTGTGTGTGCATATGTATTGTTTCCCTGGTCACACACCCTGAAACCCATGGGAAAACTAACGGACTGATATGCGTCTCCGAGAAAATCCGAGTATTCCATATTTGTCTGAGCCATGTAATGTCGTGAATGTGGGCTATAGTGGCCATGTAGTTCATTCATGAGTTGTTCTGTGTCTTTTGAGGAACTTGTCACCTGGTTGATCACCTTAGTCATGCCATGTTTTAGCGTGGGCTATTGCTACATGTGGTGCCATGCCCATATGTTGTTGTTGTTTTCATCCCTGTGTGAATGAATGTTGAACCGTTGTTGTTGTCCTCCTTGTGTTGGAACAGAGTTAAAGAGGCAGGTTTTCAGGCCTGTGAGCATCTTTCTCCAGGTGAGAGAGTCTACTGGGAAGTGGATTTATCCCAAAGAGAGTCGAGCACCAGCTTCAGAGATCTGAGAATTCCTGATCTAGCCTGTTGCTGAGACCCAGAGAGGGAGGTGAAGCACCGATGGACTGTTCTTGTGAAGGTGTATACTCCCGGGTGGAACAGGCATGTGGGGAATGAGAGTCCATGAGTAGTGGTTGTAAGAAGGCTCCTCGAGAGAATCCTTCCGGTTTCTCTGTGTAGTTTTCCCTGTAACCTCAGCCTAGACGAGGATTCCTTGCCTTGGGTGGAGCTTAGTCCCAACTTAGGGGTGACCCACTGCTGAGCATGATGAGCAGCGTGGTCTAAGGCTGGGAGGTTCATGGAAGGCCTACACGTGATTGGTGGAATTACTATAGTTTCAAAGATAAGTATCATCTTTTTCTTAATGTTATGTTTGGCATGCCTGTGTTGCTTATATGTATCATGTATTCTATTGTGCATGTGAATTATTTTTAATGTCAGGGATTATTTATGTTAGCAGTAATCTTGTACTTACTCTAAGTTAAATGTGTTTAATTTGATTTAAATGCATGTTATCAATTAAGCATGAGAAGAATCTTGTTCCGCACAAGTAGTGTTTGCCCGGGCCAGTGGTATTAAGGCCGAGGATGACGCTACACTTGATATGCATGTCTAAAATATGATCATTGGATGCCTGTTGTATGCAATCAGGGTTGAGTTTTGTTGGTGTCAGTTGTTTTTCCACTTCTGAGGTGTCCAATAATGGTGGGAAATAAGGGCGAAGGAGATCCATGTTGAACACTTGGTGCAAGCCAAGGAAAGGAGGAATGTTGAGCTCAAAATAATTATCTCCCATAGACTTAGTGATGGTGTATCGCCCATAACATATTGGGTGAAGCTTCCAATGGGGTCCTGTAAGGCGTTATTTCTGCAAGTGCAACCAAACTTTTCCGCCCAACTGAAACTTATGTGGCACCCGATGTTGATCATGGTGCTTCTTGTACTTGTCATTGGACTTTTGTAGGATATCCTGAACCTATTGGCATATGTGTTGGATCCGCTCAATGAACTGGGTGGCTTTGTCAGCTTTAGTTGGAGCAGTAAATGAGTCAATTGATGTGACCACAAGGGGAAGTGAAACATCTATGGGACCCAATGGTTGGAATCCCAACCCCACCTGAAAGTGGTTGTGGTCGATAGAGCTATGCACGTATCGGTTGTAGCTATGATGGACATAGGGAAGGCTATCATCCCATGTGCGAGGGTTATTGGAATTACACATGTGAAGGATATGAACAATTATTTGATTTAGGACCTTGGTTTGGCCATCTGTCTCGCGGTGGAAGGTTGTGGATTTGGTGAGCTTGGTGTCCAGTAGTGACCAGAGGTTCTACCAGAATGTGTTGAGAAATCGACTGTCTCGATCTAGGACAATGGTTTGTGGGATTCCAAAATGTACCCAGACTCGTTCAAACAAGAGCTTGGTAGTGGCCTCTGCTGTGATGATATTCTTGTAGGAAACAAGAATCACCATCTTAGAAAAGCGATCAACAACCACAAAAACACAATCATTTCCCCTCTTGGTGGACGAGAGGCCTGACATGTAGCCCATTGAGATGGATTCCCATGGCCTGTCAAGAGTAGGAAGAGGGGTGTACATGCCATGTTTCTTAATGGTTGGTTAGCAATAATGCAGGCAGTGCAAGACCTGATATACTTGTTGACCTCATGTCGAAGTTTTGGCTAGTATAAATTTATTTGTAGCATCGCCACTTTATTTTCGACACCGAAGTGTCCTGTCACCCGACTGTAGTGGGCTTCCCAGATCATCTTCGCTTGCTCACTTGATGGAACACGGATATGGCCCAAATGACACAACAACCCATCCTGAAGATGTAAATTATCGACAACTGCATTTTCATCCAACATTTGGTAGGTGGTGGTGAAGTCTGGGTCTATCTCATAGAGTTGGTGCCATCTAGAGGTCTCATGGTCGCAATAGTCCAACACCGTGGTGAGTGTAGCGACTGACAGTCCGTTGAGGCAATCAATGACGCAGTTGGTGCTTCATGTTTTATACTTGATGCTGAGGTGGAATTGTTGCAAGTATGTGGACCACTTTTGATGGTGGTCATTCTGCAATTTTCCTTGTGTCTTCATGAACTGCAATGGCTTACAATCAGTGTGGATGACTGTCTCTTTCCAAAGAATGTAATGTCTCCACTAGCGACATGCTTGCACAATGGATTACATTTCTTTGTCATAATTAGGTTACTTACGGACAACATATGATAGTGTCTCACTATGATAGGCCAGAGCATGGTCGTGTTGATTGAGAACAACACCCACAACATAGTTTGAAGCATATGTCTCGATCTCAAAGGGTTGTTGCAGGTTTGGTAGTGAAAGTACTAGGGATGAGCACAAGTGTTTCTTTAAATCATCGAAAACTTGTTGTTGGGACTGACCCCACGCAAATTTATCCTTACCACCACCACTAGTTATTTGGCTAAGGGCCCATGGAATATGGGAGAATCCCAACATGAACCTATGGTAGAAATTGGCAAGGCCCAAGAAGCTTTGAAGCTCAGTGAGTGTGGTTGGGGCTAGCCAGTCACAAATGACTTGGATCTTTGCTGGATCCACATGTACACCATCTTGATCAACGATGTAGCCCAGGTAATGGACCTTGTCCATGCCGAAGGAGGATTTTTCCACGTTGGCATATAGATTATGTTGTCGCAAGGTGTGCAAAACTTGATGGATATGTTGCAAGTGTTCGGCCCAAGTCTTGTTGTAAATGAGTATGTCATCTATATACACCACTACAAAAGTATTGGTGAAGTGTCGCAATATATCATCCATCATCCTGATCAAAGTGGTTAGAGAATTTGTCAAACCAAAGGGCATGACCGACCATTCAAAAAGGCATTCCTTTGATGTGAAGGCGGTCTTCCATACATATGTTTGTTCTATCGGAACCTAGTGGTATCCAGACTTCATATCAATCTTACTGAAGTATTTGGCCCCTGTGATTTGATCAAGGATGTCATCGATTCAAGGAATCGGGTATCAATTTCTAATTATTTTTCTTTTCAGATCCTGGTAATCAATGCATAATCGACAGGTTCCATCTTTCTTGTGTACCAACACGATTGGGCTCCTGCAAGGTGATGAGTTGGAATGGATGTGCCCCTTGTGGAGTAGTTCTTGGATATGTCGCTTGATCTCCTCATTCTCTAACAGAGAGCATGATAGACTGTCCCATTAGGCAGCAGTGCGTTGGGGTGAGATTGATGGGGTGCTTGACGTGGCAGTGCAAAGGTACCACGATAGGTCAGGAGAAGATATCTAGGTATTCCTCCATGACCTTATCTACTTTCTTCTGTTGCGTTGAGAGGTCAGCCACAGATACCGTGGATGTGGCTGTGATCGTTTTCTCATTTTGAAAGCGAACCATGAAGAAGACAAACTTCTTCATCTGAGATATGACCTTCTTTCATTTCTTAACAGAGATCAAGGAAATAACACTAAGTGGGACTGCCTCGGGTATCATGTACAATTTCCTTTTCAAAGTAATAATAACACTATGAGGCCTAGACACATATACATCATGACGTTTCCATAAATAAGGTTGGCCCAAAAGAACATCAAAATCTTAGAGAGAAGCTAGATCATACAATACCTCATCTTTGAAGGGCTTGATGTTGTATGACAGTCAACATTGTTGGATGATGCAGAGATAGCTTCCTTGGCGGAGCCATCCAATGGTGTAGGGTTGTGGGTGCAGTGTTGTCGGCTGGGCCAACTTATTGATGACCTCTACTGAGATGAGGTTCTCTTGGCTACCGCTATCAACAATGAAGTACAGTGGGGTGCCTTTTACCCATATCTGTGAATGGAAGAGGTGCTCGTCTTCTTTTGGCTCGTCTGGTTCAGTAGGCTGGAGCTTGGTGGTAGCAAGGGTTTCACTATGTTCTGCGTCAATGATCTGTCTTCCCCTTTCTGGTTATGGATCAGAGTTATAACCCACATATGATTCAGAGGTTTTCACTTTGGCCACTAGTGACTTCTTTGAGCGGTAGTCAGTAGTGTTATTCAAGGGGCTCTTATGGAATTCGCACCACTTCCCACTATCTTTATTTTCCTTTCTGGTGTCCTTCTTTGCTTGCAGATTGAACTACTTGTCCTGATATTGTCCATATTTTCTCTTTCCTTTGTTCTATGGGTTGTGGCCACCCTTTCTTGGATTTTTTTGTGAGGGGTTCCCAGGCCCAAATTGTCGCGTCTTTTGTTTGATCTTCTACTCAATTTTGACAGCATATCAATAGGGCGTGCCCAAGGATGAGATGTACAGAAATTCCATTTCAGTTTGGATGTATCTATGCAAAGAACTGTGATACTTGAGCACCAGATGTCACTCTGAATCTTTGATACCCATCTTGGTGCGCAAGGTATGGAATATATTTGTGAAATATGGCAATCCTTGGTCTCTTTGTTTCCATAGTGTGGTCCATTTGGTATACAAATCGTCATAACTTCCGACAGGGTAGTATTGTTCCTTAATAATATCCGTGGAGGATTCCCAGGTGGTAATGACTGTAAATAATGAGGGTTTATCTATTTCCTTTTGCTCACAGAAAGTTTCCCACCAATCCTTCACATGGGGAATAGATTTGAGGAGCGCAAAAGTAATATTTTCTCTATTCGAAAAGTTATGGACATAAAAATACCCTTCGAGTAGATTCAACCACTTGTCTATAGCATCTGTGTCTATCTAACCTTCAAGTATAGGAATATTGAAGTTTACTTGTACCTTTAAGAGGGCGGCGCCTCCGCTCGAAGAAGATGTGTTGCTTGTTTGTAGCCGCCGAAGGATTTGCACGAAACTATCCATCATCTCATTCCTCTATTGTGTGAGGGCTTTCTCAAGCAAAGTTTTGAAAGGATATCATGTCCCGTCATCTTTATTTTCACCTACCATGAGAGGTCACTTAGGAATTCGAGAGCTTTTGTCCTCAAGAGAAACAATCTCGAGACCCAATTCTTTGTACTCCAACCTCGTTGGGGACATGCATTATGACGACAAGGAGTAGACCACTTTGATACCACTGATCCAGATTTTATGAGCAGAACGAAATGAATATAGATTATTAACAAATGGATGAACACAGAATAACAAAGATACATTAAAGTTGGTTTTCAATTCAATAAGTAAATAATCTGAAACTATAAAATGCAGTGGAAAACAAGCTTGCTAGAATGGTGGCGGCTTATCTCTGAGAAGAGATGTTATGGATGTGCTCATTTGCAAGAACATGGCTACAATGAGGATATGAAGGCATTTTTACAATAAACAGGAATGTCAAAAACCCTATACATCCAAAAACCTAACCCCAGGAGATGAAGCGCGAAAATTAATGTGGGTCGCGTTTGGGTTTGGGTAAGTCAGTTCATCAACTTCCCCATGTCATAACTTTTGCATACAATCTCCATTTGGGGTGCACGATAGCTCCTTGGAAAGGTATTGATTAGAAGATTCATTTTGGGTGATCAATAAGAGCCTTTGGCTCTCATTGAGAAGCTCGATCTCGAAAAACCTTCATTTAGGCCCTCAAAATGGCCTCGGAAGTGAAAAACTGCTAAAAATAGTGAATTACCAAACTTGCTAGAAAATTGTTTTGAGCCAGTTGGAATAGGTGGGTGGCCACCGATATCCACCTAGGTCACGTAGGTGAGCATAGAACCATATGGAATGTGGTATTGAATATTATCTCAGTGTGTTGAACCAATCACCATGATAACCAATTCATAAAACAATTGGCCTCCTTCTCAAGGAGCCCACAACTTGAAGAGTTTATGGGTGGGTCAAAGACAAAAGAACTATAAATAAAAGGAATGTGTGGGGTGGGAGGAAACTTCAAGAAAACCTAATGTGTGAATGTAAATGAGCAAACAAATCATTTTGATACCAAAATATATGATGTTAAAAAATAGATAAAATGAGAAAGTTGTATCTTTTTTGAAAACAACAAGTAGATATCAAACTTAATTCTCATAAAAAAAAATTCATATTAAAACAAATAACCAATCTTATTTAGATGGCCAAAACCTTTTTATAGTTTTACATGAGATTTACTTCTAATGAACTCCCTATCAATAAATATTAACCTAACTAAAAGGTTGAAAATATTCAACTTAACCAAGGTAGTCATTACCATCTCTTCTCCTTCTTCTAAGTCACCAATGGATTCTATTTCCTCCTTGATTTGATTCACTCTTGAGAAGTAGGAGTGTATGGTTTTTGAATGCTACATTTTCACATTATTTAACTGAGATCTCAGAGTCATTCTTCAATTTATGTCGTTTCCCTCAAACAGACGAGTTAACATATCCATCATTTTATTTGGATAAGATAATGATGATATATGATGGATACGGTGGTCTTTAATGGATTCTGCAATAACAATTTTTTCTCGTACCATGTCCATCTTATATTTTTCCTTATCTTCATCTCCTTGAAGTTCTTAAACCTCTTCTATAATTAACTTATCTAGTTCATGTTCTTCAACATGGAGGCTCACTCTGTACTTCTAGGCCCTAAAGTTACCAGCTCCATCTAGTTTCTCATCGATCTTTGTTCTGGTAGTCATCCTCTCTTCTGATGGTATTGGTTTTTCCAAAAACTCTCTCTAGACTAAAAGAAACTCCCTTTTAGGCTTCTAGAACTACAACTGGCTTCTATTTAGGCTTGCTCTGATACCATGTTGAAATTTTAAATTTTCTAGTTACACAATTACAATTAGTTAATCCAATAGCAATTGTAGTAGGATCACTAAAAGATACACAATCAAACATATAATAGAAAACAAATATTATCCTGGGAAATCCTCATGGGGGACAAAACCTACTAACCAAAATCCTCAATATAGATTTCTTCAACCATTCCAATGATGCACTATATCTCTCCAAGAAAGACCAAGACCAAAACACCAAAAGAACCAATCTCCAAGACTTGTGTGATGGACCTTCTTATGCACTCCAGGATGCACGAGAGAAGTGTGTGAGCATGTGTCCAAATGAGAGGAACCTATCCTCTATTTATACACAACAGTGTCTCATGAAGAGACATTACTCTTCACCTAACCCATAATAAGTAAAATGCCAATAATATAATAATTTTTGTTTAGCGGCCTTGTACAATATAATTATAATAACCTTTTAAAGGTTTGAGTAAAACAAATATATGAGAATATATTATGTATTTACACCAAAAATCTTAACAAATATAATTCCATCCAATAGAACATGACTCTGTCAAGCCATAATAGTACACAACTATTATCCGGTGATACACAATTACCATTAGTGGCACACAATCACTGCTAGTAGCACACAACTATCATCTAGTGACACATAATCACTATCAGTAGTACACAACCATCATAGTATCACACAACTATTTTTCAGAGACAGACAATCTCTGCTAGTGGTACACAACCACCGTAGTAGCACACAACTACTATTTAAAGACACACAGTCTCTACCAGTGGTACAAAACCATTGTAGTAGAACACAACTACTCTCTAGAGACACAAAGTCTCCACCAGTGGTACACAACCACTATAGTAGCAGACAAGTATTGTCCATAGACACATGGTCTCCACCAGTGGTACACAACCAACGTAGTACCACACAACTACTGTTGAGAGACACATAGTCTCTTCCAATGGTACACAACCATCATAGTAGCACACAACTATTTTCGAGAGACACAAAGTGTCTACCATAGTCTTACGATGCCTGTGATGTTTCTCCTCTTCTAGGATCACATGACTCATCTAGAGAACCCTTGGCCAGAGGGGTTATCTGGATGGAGGATAAACAAGACACCTCCCTCTCAATGAGGGTGGACATTCTGCATCATGCCAGACTTGTCTCGGAAGTACTCATACTTCACTGTAGAAAGAGTCTTGGTGATAATGTCTGTTATATGTTCATTTGCGGATATGTACGTTCATCCTTGGAAGCTTCCTGCTCCTCGATATCAATTTCCATATGAGAATATATGGATCTCTTGAAGGCTTAATTGTTCATCAAAAGTAACATTATTCTACCAAAGGTTTGTAAGGAATTGTCAACTCCCTCTTAATCCCTACTTCATTGCATAAATCATTGAAGCCATTTGAAGTATATTGAAGTCTTCATGCAGTGGATCCATGTATTCTGAGTGAAATCATCAATGAATTTCACATGGTACAATAATCTTGGTAACTTATCATGTTCCTAGAAGAACCACTATTTACCAACCATGGTTACTTCCTTAGGTCACTAACTCTAGATTGCCTAACTTAAAACTTCGAGCTAGTTAACATTTAACGTTTTGTTCCTCTATGGAAATCACGTACATAAATATTTCTCGGAAAAGACAATGGTGATATTCTAATTCCTATTTGTTTCTTCAAACTATTGGAATATCTATCTTCATAGTCAATTCATTATTTTCATGCATAGCATTTTTTCCACCATTTTTGTTTTATAACTGAATTCATCATCGATTGTTGATCAAAATATTTATGGAATATTGGATATTTTGGATGAACATTGGAGGTTAAATATTTTTAATATATGTTCCCAAAATGGTCGTCTATCGTCCATCCAATGGTATTTCTCATCCCCTGGATATTTGAAACTTATACATTGAGATTAGGGTTTTTCATTGGGTATTTATAATCTGGAGCATATGAAAAACCTACGCAACTTGTGCATATTTCTGTGGATGGGAGGGAACTAATAAATTGTGGAACAAAGAGAAATGCAGAGAGAAGAGAATAGAACAGTATATTGAAAATGTATGAGGAAATACAGAACTCAGAAGATATTCCAACAATAGGAAATAGCTGAGCTTATATATGCTCAAGCAAGACACAAATAGAAAGTACAACTGTCCAGTACAGCTGGCAGTGTACGGTCATACTGTTGAGGGTACAATATATTTAACAGGAACAACACTACCTGGATGAAAACGACTGTGTTGGTGACATGCATCAGGATATTCCACAGGAACAAAGGTCGCGTCATCGAAATTCTCAAGGGTTACATCACTCTCAGCACCACCATCTTCATTGATATCTGCAACACGCTCTTCTCCAACAATGATTCTCCTTTTTTTTATCATTATCACCTTCATACCTAGCATCGTGTGTGTGACTTCCATGATATTTATGCACCCCGTCCCTTGTTCTACCTATGAACGAGAAGAAAAACGAAGAAACCCAGAGCTTCTCCATATTCAATGTCATAGAAATTGTTCTCGCCCTTTATTTTCTCTCCTTTGCGTTCATTGGAAACCTGAGAGACGTCCTCCTGTTGTCTAATATTTTCATTATGTCATACCTAACAATGATGGCATTCCATGAAACCACATTTATTTCATACAACAAGTAAAAACTAGGGTAAGGGCACATCTCTCACGCAAGGCATGTAGAAATATTCACACAAAACACAAATGATCTTTCTCATTTTCCTTGGCTCTCAAACCATGTTGAATTTTTATATAAAATAATATATTGATTATTATAATTAAGGGCCTCCATATATATAAAGGGTTGAGTTCCCTTTTGTTAACTAAAATGTCTTTTTATTAATTATTTATATTTGTATTAATAATATTATTTAGTAATTAATAATTTTCTTATTAATTATTAATCTAAGATAATTTCTTTCCAGTGCTTCCTAAACATCAACACTACTTACTTAGATCCCACTTTTGATTATTTTTGTGATTTTTTTATTAGAGATCAAGATAAGTTCTTTCAACTTGGTGTGATCAAAACTTCAAGTACATCTAATAAAGCCTCGCTGCTCCCAATGGTGACAAAGGAGAAAAAATAAAAAGTAATAAGACTAACAAGCATTGCAAATTTTGTGAGCAAGATGGTCATCTAGAGTCTAATTGTTTTACAAATATAGAATCCTTAGAAGTAGCAATGAAGAAGAAAAACATCAATCATTATTCTGATTCTTCTAATTCTTCTTCTCATTAGCATGCACTTTTTCCTATTGGTTTCTTCTTCAATGCAACATCTACTTCTTTTGATGAGTGTCTTATTGATTCTAGAGAATCTTGTCATATGGCTAAGGATAAAGCCATTTTTTCTACTCTTAATGAATTTAACACTAAATAAATATTTGTTGGTGATGATAGATCTCTTAGTTTTGTAGGGCCTGGAAACATTCAGGTAGATAATGGCCATTTCAATGACGTATTATGTGTTCCAAGTATTTTGTACAACCTTCTATTAGTATATAATATCACTCATTCAGGTGAAGGTAAAATTGTAGATTTTTCACCTCACCAAGTTGTAATCAAGGAATTACAAGATCAGAAGTATGTCCTAGCAACTGGAATTGTTGATGATATTACTAGGTTGTACATATTTGATAACTTTGGGTCATCATATTTTCAATTAGTTTTTGTTTTTCATAGAGATTTCTTGAGCAAACTTTGGCATGAACAATTTGGTCTTCTAAACTATCGTTTATTACAAAAACTATGTAATCAAAATATGGTAATTGGTCTTCCTATCATTTCTTGTAGAGATGATGTTTGTGCTCATTGTGTTCTCAATAAAAATCATTGGGACAATTTTGACAAACATGCCTCTTGGCACACCTCGGACCCTTTGCATATTTTTCAAAGTGATTTGTGTGGTCCTGTTTCTTTTCCTTCTTTCGCTAGTTGGAATAATGTATTAACTTGCATTCATGGCTTCTCCAGATGCACAAGTCCGAACCAATTTAACAGGCTTGCGTTTACTTATTAAAACTCAAGAGTGAAGTTTTTATATGTTATGGGCCTACAAGGCCCTTGCAGAAAAACAATATGGACATAAACTTCAAATGTTATTAATATATAATGGAAGTGAATATGTGAACAAAACATATACAAGTTACCACACTGCATAGGCAATTCAAATGCAACATATTATTCCATATACACCACAACAAAATGGTTTTGCTAGGAGAAAGAATTTCAAATTAAAAGAAATGTTGTTTGTATGATCCAAACTAAGGGATTAAGTCTTCATTATTGATCGAAATACATCAAATTTTCAAATTACATAGTAAATCACACTTCCACAAATTCTTTTAAAAATATAACACCAGAAGAAGCATGGACTAAAATTAATCCATATGTAAGACATTTCCTCATATTTGGTAGTATAGCATGGGATCACATTCCTAATGAGCAAAGGAAACCATTACAACCTAAAAGTGAGAATGGCATTTTTGTTGGATATTCTGAAGATGTCAAATGTTACATATTTCTTCAACCTTAATCCAATGAAGAGATATTAATTTGGATGAAAATCTCTTGGACTATGATCCTAATTCAACATTTTTTCCATCTTCGGCATGTGATCCATCTTTGTGATTTTTTCCATCGTCTATTCCTATTCTACTTTCTTCTTCAGATGATGATAGTGAGGATGAAAATTTACCTCCACTTACTCACCTTCCTATAGATGAGTTCACTTAACATGAACTTGCACCAACATCCTCGCTTCCTAGATGGGTTCGTTCAACAAAAGAAGCGACTGGTGATATTTTTGATCCTACAGATTAGCATGAAACATCTTCATAGTTCCAATGAGCCTCCTCTCTTTTGTATCATGTTTCAGAGACACATTATCCAGTCAGTTTTGCATAAGCTTATAGCCATCTAGATTGGGATGTGTTAATGAATGAATAATATCATTTCTTAATGCAAAATTATACTTGGAATCTTGTACCTCTTCCAAAGGAATAAAACTTGTCATGTTTAAATGGATGTATAAAACTAAACATGTATAATATGGGAGAATTGAAATACATAATGCCTATTTAGTTTCCAAAGGATTCTCTCAATTTTAAGGAATTTGCTACAATAAACATTTTCTCTCATAGCCAAAATAAATTCCATCTGCATTGTTCTAACCCTTTCTACCTCCCATATATGGGAGGTCCATTAGATGGATTTTAAATATGCCTTGTTTCATGGAGATTTTCAAAAAAAAATCTACTTGGAACAACCTCATGGCTATGTCCATAATTACTCCATCCTTGTATGTCTCCTTAAGAAATATCTCTATGGTCTTAAGCAAGCTCCTTGATCTTGGTATGAAAAAATGGAAAACTTTATTCTTAACATTGAGTTTTCTAAATGTCATTCTAACCCTAATGTCTATACCAGGAAAGTATAAATAGATCTCATAATAAGTGTTCTTTATGTTGATGACCTTGTCCTCACTGGTAGTGACCCTAAAATTTTAACATATGTTAAATCCAACCTTAAAAATATATTTGAAATGATAGACTTTGGTTACTTTCATTATTTCCTTTACCTCCAACTTAGTATTGCAAACTAAGGAAGGAATTTACCTTTCCCATTGTAAGTATACTTGTGACCTTCTTTGCCACTTTCACATGGAAGATTCTAAATCATCCCCTTCTCCCTTCAAGGATGGATTCAAACTTGCTACCACCTATACTACTCTTGAAGTCGATGACATTTTGTACCATTAGTTAGTTGGTATCCTTTTCTATTTGAATCATATCCATCCAAATATTTCCTTTATCGTTGGTATTGTTTCTTGGTATATGAGAACATCCAATGAAATTCATTAAAACAAAACAAAAAGGGTAGCTAGGTATGTCCAAGGTACAATTTAGTTTGGGATACATTACAATTTAGGGGGGACTCTTCTTTTGGTTGGTTTGACTAATTCAGATTAGTCTAGAAACCCTAATGATATAATTTCTACTACAAGTTATGTGATGCGGGAGCATCACCTCCAAAGTCAAAGACACAAGCATGGAGGCAGCGACATGACATGTCAACATTAAATTCATAAGTAAATCGAGTTGTTGAGATATTTTTGGAAACAACATTTTTTTAAATATGTTGTGTTTGTAAATTCATATAGGACAATAAGGGGTTGTAGATATAAAGTGTTGACTCTTATCTGGAAATAACTGTTATTTATTGTAATAGGATAAAGTAGGTAACCGCTATGACTTGATAGGATAGGTTGTAGACAGGATGGTAGAGTTCGGAGAGCCAGTCCTTAGATAGTTGTTGTTGCATAGTAAAATTTTATGAGATAGGAAGATAGAGAGTAGAGAAGAGTAGAGTAGAAGAAAGACGCAATGGAGAAATGCAATATATGTAACTTGTTTCATGAATGAATAGAACAGAAAAGATTGTCCCAAATATTGGACTGTGTTCATTTTATTATGTGATTGAATGAATGTTACATTCTATGTATGTGATTTAGCTCATTTTCGTTCATGTATGATTGGTATAGGAGTTAATCATACGCGTTCATGACGAAAATGGATAACTTTCAATTACTTCTCTTCTAAAACTCGTATGCAAGGTGTGCATCTCGAATGCAAGGAGTGCGTCGACTGAGTCTCAGATTGACTCAGAAAGATTTTAGAGAGATATCAGAGGAAACATAGACCAAGTGCAAGGAGTGAACAACGTCAAGGAATGACCAAGCATCGAAGAAACAAAACAGAGGAATGCCAGGAGGGAGAGAAGAATTTATTTTCAACAAATCCTTCGAACTGAGTTGTCGAAATCCTCAAATGCAAGGAGTGTGTGGGAATTAAGAATCCTTTAAGGAACAAGATCAGAAGGGATATCACTTTTCATAAGTGTTGAGGAGATCCAAGAATCGAACTCGTAGAAGGAGCAAAGGTTGAGACCTTTGAAGACTGATAAATATTCTAAGTTGAAAGAAATCAGAAGCTCGGGAGGAGGAGCGATAGTGGTCGTTGGGTCACAGTGCAAAGGATAAACAACCATTTGATCAGAGAAAGGTCCACAATCCTTATAGATTCGCACATATAGAAGAGAGAGCTTCCCAAAGTTTCGAAGTCCCGAAGTAGTTTGGGACCATCCATCTTCAAGGAAGACAGGTGGCGCAAGATCCACAACTTCATAAGTTTGTGGATGAAGAGGAGGTGAAATAGCCGAAGTAGGATTAGGAAGTCGGAATCGTTTAAGGATCAAGCTCAGAAGGGATAGCAATTTTCATAAGTGTTGACGAGATCCAAGAACCAGACTTATAGGAGGAGTAAAGGTTGAGACCTTTGAAGAATGATAAATCGTCTAAGTCAGAAGAAATCATAAGCTCAAGAGGAGGAGTGACAGTGGTCATTGGATCACAGTGAAAAGGATCAACAACCGTCTGATCAGAGCAAGGTGCACGAGCCTTAGATATTCTCACACACAAGAGAGAGAACTTACCAAATTTCCGAAGTCCCAAATTATTTTGGGACCATCCATCGTCAAGGAAGATAGGTGGTGCAAGATCCGCAGCTCTGGAAGTTTGTGGATGAAGAGGAGGTGAAATAGCCGAAGTAGGATCCTGACCATTGATCGCCAGGAGATACATGTCATCATATGATCAGCTTTGAGAAATCTATTCAATATTTTTTCAGTGGAGCCTTGAAACTCCGGAAGCGTGAATAACCGAAGAGCCGAGAGCTATTGATCTGTGAGTGGACACTTGTCAATAGATCACGAGCTTCAGGTAAATTGCATTGGGGTTTTATTTGAGAGTTGATATTCCCAGACCCCAAAGATCCAAAGAGAATCTGGATCGCTAGATCTAGAAGAGACATTGCCTAGATCAGTGAACACCAAGTAAAGTCCCAAAGTAAGCCTCAATCATATGATTCAATAGGATGCGTGGTAGAATCCTGTGTATTTCGAGGGGAAGTGAAGTTTGAGATTTGATATCTCATAAGTCCGGAGACCCGAAGGAGATCTCGATCATTGATCAAGAAGAGGGCCACAGGACCGTTGATCGAAGTTGAAAGGGAAAACACCCGAAGTAGAAGAAGACTCATTGATTGAGGAGGACAGGTGTCTGCAGATCGTCAACTCTGAAGATTTACGTACGGAGGAAATAAGGATTTGAAACTTGAAAATTCTGAAGTCCGAAATCACAAAGGAGATGACATATGTTGATTTAGGAGGGGTGGATCTGGTCTGTAGATTTGTAAAGGGAAGATCTGAATCATCAATTCAGGAGTTGCCTGAAATTTAAAACGTTGAGGGTGTGTCGAGATCCAGACCATGGTTTTGGCAAGAGGACACATGGAGGCTCGAAGAGAATTGCGGTATGAAAAGTAGTTTGATCCCAAACCTCTTTTTTCCATGCACGAGATCGCGTGGTCATGTGAATTCATCGCACAAGGTCATATCAATAGGGGGCTTATCAGAAAAGGATCTAATGCCCAATACTCTGAGAGTTCACAGAAGAGAGAGAGGGAAAATTGTGGGTGCTATTAGACCTAGAACAAGAAGCCGAAAGGGCCCATGTTTAGATACATAAGGTGACCGTTAGGGTTTCAGAGGGGTCATTTGACTCAAGAATTAGAGATCCTTGAACGAGAGGTTGTGTATCCCTACGAGGGAATAGGGGGGTTGCATCAGGTGGTATCAGAGTGCAGATTTTTTATTTCTATAGAAGAGAGTAGATAAAGAAAATACTTTGATACCATTAGGTGGTGTCACAAATGATATTGTGTTTGTTTGAAAATAGCAGACAAAGGATACAGGAGACAAATTGATATCATTTTTGGTATCAAGAATTTGATTTCTTTTTTTAGCCATTAGAAGGTGACGCAGTGAAACTATGCCACCCTGGAGACATAGAGAGAATCTAGAAATGGAAAAAGAAATGAGGCGACCTCGAATGAGACTGGACACCATAGAAACAACACAGAGAAGAACAACATATGCTAAATATATCAATGAATCTGAAAGCAAAGAGATAGAGGTCAAAGAAAATGTAGGATATGATGATGCACAAGATCGCTTATTGAAAGTTGTTTCAAGAATAGGAGCCAGAGAAAGAATAGAGGTATCAATGTATGAAGGAAATTTAGAAGTTGAAGAATTGTTAGATTGGGTATGTGCTATGGAAAAATACTTTGATTACGAAGATATCGAAGAAGACAAGATGGTGAAGCATGTAGTGATAGGACCAAAAGGTCATGCAATGCTATGGTGGGATGAACTGTAAGACGAACATAGGAGAAACAATAAGCAGACAATTAAGAACTCAGATAGAATGGTAGCCAAGATGAAAGCCAAAATTATCCCAAAGGACTATCAAATCAATGTGTTCAGGAGATTGCAAAACCTGAGGCAGAAAAGCTTATTAGTGAAGAAGTACACTGAATAATTTTACAGACTGAACATCAGGGTTGGGCAGAAATAGAATGAAGATAAGAAAACAGATAGATATATTAATGGGATGAGATATGAAATACAAGAGGAGATAAACATGATGTCTATTAGTAAAGTTGAGGATGCTTATCAAGAAGCCTTGAAAGATGAATAAAAATTGGCCATGAAACAAAGACAACGAAATAGAGGACGAAATTCAAGCATAGGTAAGTGAACCAACAGAGAGAAGTTCCAGAAGCTAAAGCATGAAGCTGGAAAACAACATAGTCACCCTGAGAAAGGTGGAATTTCTAAAGAAGGACAACATGGTGAAAGAATATATTTTTCCAAAGGACGAGGAAGAGCCAAAGGAGGTGAACTTAAATGTTATACTTGTGGAAAATCAGGTCACAAGTCTTGGGAATGTCCTGAGAGAAAGAATGAAGAGGAGGCGAAGCACATATTGTTGAGGCACAGAAGCATGTGGAAGCAGAAGAAATAGAAGGAGGAAAGAACCTCATGATGAGGAAAGTTCTTATTAAACCAAAGAAGGAAGCATAAGAGCCAGTTCATGGAACAAGTCTGTTCAACACTGACTATAAGAGGAAATATAGAGTTTGCAAGGTGATCATAGACAGTGGGAGCACTGACAATATAGTATCCACAGAGATGGTGGAGAAGCTAGAGTTGAAGACAACTGCACATCCAAACCCATACAAGGTATCATGGTTGCAGAAAGGACATCAAGTAATGGTAAGTCAACAATGCCAAGTTGAATTTAAAATAGGAGGTTATAGGGATGAAATTTGTTTGATGTAATTGCTATGGATTTCTGTCAAATTTTATTGATGAAACCATGGGAGTTTGACAGAAAAGTTATTCATGATGGAAGAAATAATACTTTTACCCTAGAAAATAATGGTAGAAAATATATGTTATTACCAATAGAAGAAAAAGAGAAAAAGAGGGAAGCTAGTTCAAGTATACTTCTTATGAGTGGGAAGGAAGTCTTGAATGAGTTCAAGAAGGAGAAAGAAATGCAGTTTGTTGTCATGAGGAAGACTAGAGTCATCCTTACAAATACTTATGTGGAAGATTTACTTGAAGAAATCCAGGAACTATTAGAAAACTGTGTTGGCATAGTAGTGGTTGAGTTACCTCACTCATTGCCACCCATTAGGAGTATACGCCATCATATTGACCTTATTTCAAGAGCTAGTTTACCAAACAAAGAAGCTTATAGGTTGACACCTAGGGAGAATGAGGAAGTCAAAAATCAAGCCCAGGAGTTATTGGATAAAGGTTTAGTCAGGGAAATTCTAAGCCCATGTGCAGTACCAATTGTGTTAAGTCCAAAGAAATATCGAGGATGGAGAATGTGTACAGATTCCAGAGCCATCAACAGGATAACCATTAGGTACAGATTTCCTTTTCCAAGGATGGATGTTTTGATGGATTGTTTGAGTGGAGCAAGCTATTTTTCCAAGAAATATTTAAAGAGTGGATATCATCAAATAAGGATGAGAGAGGGATATGAGTGGAAAAAAACATTCAAGACAAATGAATCCAAATGCACCAAGCACATTTATGAGATTGATGAATGAAGTGTTGAAATACTTCATAGCAAAATTTGTCATATTATATCCATATGACATACTAATCTTCAGTAAGATAGAGAAATAACACCTAATACATTTGACATCAGTGATGGAAAAGTTGCAGTAAGAAAAATTGTTGATAAATCTGAAGAAAAACACTTTTATGAAGAAGGAACCCATATACTTGGGTTTTGTGATCTCCTCAAATGAATTGAAGATGGATCCAGAAAAGGTGTGATCAATCAAAGAATGGTCATTGCCAAGAAACATATTTGAGGTAAGAAGTTTTCATGGGTTAGCGAGTTTTTATAGAAATTTTATCATAAATTTCAGTGGTATATGTACGCCCATGCTGAAAACTATGAAGAAGAAACACAAGTATTTTAAATGGACAGACAAAGCTGATCAAAGTTTCAAAGTGTTAAGGAGAATATCACAGAACAACCAATTTTGGTCTTACCAGATTTTGGAAAAACATTTCAAGTGAGATGTGATGCAAGTGGATTAGCTATTGGAGCAGTCTTGAGTCAGGATAATAGGTCAGTTGCTTATTTCAGTGAGAAGCTGAATGACACCAACAAGAAGTATTCCACATATGACAAAGAATTTTATGCATTGATTCAAGATTTGAAGAAGTGGAGGCACTATTTAATTCCTAAATAATTTGTCTTGTACAGTGATAACCAAGCTTTGCAGTTTATTACTAGGAAATAAAAGTTGAAAAGAGACATGCAAAATGGGTAGAATTTATGCAAAATTTTACTTTTGTTATCAAGCATATTGTTGGAACTACCAACAAAGTTGCATATGCTTTGAGCAGGAGGAGTTTAATTGTACAAGAATTCCAAGTGGAGACCTTAGGAATTGAACACCTCAAGGAGATGTATAGAGAAGATGTATATTTTAAGGAAGCTTATGAGACATGCAAAATCCTTTGTTGGGAGAGATGATCTAAAAATGAAGAAGACTTGAAATATTTGAAATTATTGCAATGTAAATGTTATGTGTTTAAAGCAAATGGATCAGTTTTCAACACATAGATTAAGGGATTATTCATAATCATTGAACATAAGCACATAAACACAACAATTTGATAAAGGAGTTCACCCCTCTCTTGGGCTACATCTCCTGGTCCAGCTTCCAATGGATCATTATTATTAATTGCTCAAACGTGCTCAAAAACATGTCTTACAATGCTCAAACTGACAAACCGACTACTCCAATGACTTCAGAGCGTCCAAAAACCCCTGTCTGGGCTCTTTCGGCACCTCAATCAGTCGAAAAACGAATAAGTTAGGCCTCCTGGAAGTCCCCCCTTCAAGTTTGCAGTCTCTGCATCTACAAAACACACCCTTTTCAATTGAACCTGGCACACACGCAATAAATAGCGTGAAAACCCAGCACCGGGCGCAACCGTGCCAACGGTGCAAACTGTAGGATGGTTAAGGGCACGCCAACCCCTAACCACCTAGTACCTAGGCACATGGGTCATAGGATCACACGTATTGGCAAAAAGGGCTTAACGGTTGAAGCACTCCAACTGCATTAACTTCCCGCACTCTGGTCATGGGCATATGGCATATAACACACAATAGAACTAGGGCTTATATATATATATAAGTACCACACCATTCCACGGAGGTCGGGGCTATACCTATTACAACTCCCACGCAGTGTATTCATATGTGGTCACATGTAATATCAATATGACTGTGGGTCGGGGCTAAGCCCCGGCCCGACCCCCCGTCGTTTATTACATAGTTTGAGTTCAAATATAATCAAACACATATACATAACAAGGCACATCTGGTGGTCCGTTGGTCAGATGGTCTTTGCGAAAACGCTATGCGGTGGGGGAGGTCCAGGGGTCGAACCCCACAGACTCCAATAATTTTACATAACAACCCATAAACCAATAAAGGGGTGCCACGTGGTAGCCCATGATTGGGGCACGTGCCACCTTACCATTAACCAACGAAATTCCATGTGTTTCTTCTTGATTCGACCATGTCTGCCAATCAAAATCTGCCACATCATCACATGCCATGTCATCATACGGTCGTATGGCCCTGTATAGTCAACATCATTTTTTTTTTGTCTATTTGACTTTATGAACATATTGCAATATCTCTCGCTCCCGACGTCCATTTGAGATGAAATGAGTTGCGTTGGGTTCGAAACGATGAGACCTACGCTCTCATCTAGTTTGAAGTGATTCTGAGCACTTTGAATTTTTGAGCAAAATTTGATCCCCTAATCACACCTCCCCATTGGGAAGCTTTTGGACCTCCAAAAGACTATTTTCAGTCTATGTGAAGATGAGGGTAAAGTTATCTCACCCTTCCAACCTCAATCCACTTGCCTTTGCTTGGATTCGTCCCTTTAAGACCAACTCGTAGATACTCCACATTTCCTCGTTTTGAAGTTCACATTCTCCTATCAAGGATGGTGTCTTCCTACAGTTCTGTAAGATACTCTAGAGAAAAATCATCTATGGAAGGAATCTGAACATGCTCTCCTTGATCATCAATCAATGGAGGCTCATACAACTTCAAATTCTCAACATTAACAACTACAGACATCTGCATATAAGGAGGCAAATCTAAACGAAAAGCATTGTTACCAATCTTGTCGATAATCTTGAAAGGACCATATCGAATCGGTTTCAACTTTTTACCTTCTCCTTTAAGCCTCTCCTTTCTGATGTAAAGCCAAACTTCATCTCCAACTTGGAAACTGTGATCAACACGATGCTTGTCATGTCTCATTTTGTACTTGGCCTGACTCTTTTCCAACTGATCTTGCACCACTTGATGTATCGACTGAATTTGTTCAATGAATTTTTCTACCCTACCAATGTCATATTGACCATCAACAACAATATCTTTCCCAAAGATAAAATCTAAAGGCGACTTGGGAAAATAGACAAAACATGCTTCAAATGGCGACGTTTGCATCGAAGAGTGCTTAGCTCGATTGTACGCATGTTGAATGTAGTGTAAATGTTCATCCCAAAGTTTAGGATGCTTGCTGCAATAAGCATGAAGAAGATGCACCACTGTACGATTTACCACCTCTGTCTGACCATCT
>ML778878.1:100508-171227 GCA_009831015.1 Picea engelmannii
TGGTGGAGAAGCACCATTCCCTCCATTTCCATCTGGAGTTTTGTCACCACTGCCTCCCTTATGCATTGAAGGGTTGGAGCCTTCACCCTGCGACAATATGTTCCTTTCCATCAAGATCTTCATCATCTCTCTCATCTCCATGATAGCCTTTCTGAGATATTCATCTTCGGCAGGAACACGTTCATGACTTTCTGCATGAGCCATGCTTGGTGAATGTCTCCCTGAAGCTTGTAGTGATGGTATATGCTTCCTCCTTGTCGGATGAGAAATTGGCTCCACAAGTTGACCTTCTCCTCTTGTGAGTTTCAACCTTGTGAGCATCGGAAAAAAAACTTGCAAACAATCAAGTCTTCAAAAACCAGTGCTCTGATACCAATTTGATCTAAAAATGAAGAAGACTTGAAATATTTGAAATTATTGCAATGTAAATAATTCAATAATTTCAATGAAGAAGACTTGAATTATTTGAAATTATTGCAATGTTGTGTTTAAAGCAAATGGATCAGTTTGCAACACATAGATTAAGGGATTATTCATAAAAATTACACATATACAGTATCATAATCATTGAACATAAGCACATAAACACAACAATTTGATAAAGGAGTTCACCCCTCTCTTGGGCTACATCTCCTGGTCCAGCTTCCAATGGATCATGATTATTAATTTCTCAAAAGTGCTCAAAAACATGTCTTACAATGCTAAAACTGACAAACCGACTACTCCAATGGCTTCAGAGCATCCAAAAACCCCTTTCTGGGCTCTTTCGGCACCTCAATCGGTCGACAAACGAAGAAGTTAGGCCTCCTGGAAGTCCCCCCTTCAAGCTTGCAGTCTCTGCATCTACAAAACGCACCCTTTTCAATTGAACCTGGCACACACGCAATAAATAGCGTGAAAACCCAGCACCAAGCGCAACCGCACCAACGGTGAAAACCGTAGGACGGTTAAGGGCGCGCCAACCCTTAACCGCCTAGCACCTGGGCACATGGGTCATAGGACCGTGCGTATTGGAAAAAAGGGCTTAACGGTTGAACCGCTCCAACTGCATTAACTTCTCGCGCTCTGGTCATGGGAATATGGCATATAACACACAATAGAACCAGGGCTTATATATATATAAGTGCCACACCATTCCACGGAGGTTGGGGCTATACCCATTACAACTCCCGCGCGGTGTATTCAGAGGTGGTCACATGTAATATCAATATGACTGTGGGTCAGGGCTAAGCCCCAGCCCGACCCCCCATCGTTTATTACATAGTTTGAATTCAAATATAATCAAACACATATACATAACAAGGCACATCCAGTGGTCCATTGGTCGGACAGTCTTTGCGAAGGCGCTATGCAGTGGGGGAGGTCCGGGGCTCGAACCCCACAGACTCCAATAATTTTACATAACAACCCATAAACCAATAAAGGGGTGCCACGTGGCAGCCCATAATTTGGCCACGTGGCACCTTACCATTAACCAACAAAATTCCACTGGTCAATTCCTAATTTGACCACATCTACCAATCAGAATCTGCCACATCATCACATGCCACGTCATCGTACGGTCGTACGGCCCTGTACAATCAGCATAATTTTTTTTGCCTATTTGACCTTATGAATAGATTGCAATATATCTTGCTCCCGATGTCTGTTTGAGACGAAACAAGTTGCGTTGGGTTCGCAACAACGAGACCTACGCTCTTGTCCGGTTTGAAGCGATTCTGAGCACTTTGAATTTTTGAGCAAAATTTGATCCCCTGATCAAGAGAGAAGCCCATGGACTGAAGATTTGATACAGGATGGATTATTGTTCAAAGGAAGACAACTATGCATACTGAAATGCTCAATGAGAGATAACCTACTGAAAGAGAAACACAGTGGACATTTTGTTGGACATTTTTGTCATGAGAAGACATTTGCATAGCTATGTAATTTGTATTATTGGCCAAGCATGAGGGAAGAGGTGAAAAGGTTTGGAAACAAATGAAGAATTTGTTAGTATTCAAAAGGAAGACAACTGAACACTGGTTTGTATCAACCATTACCAATTCCAGAGAGGTCATGGGATGCAATCGGTATGGATTTTGTATTAGGATTTCCTAGAACTAAGAAAGGGAGCAATTCGGTGTTTGTTGTGGTGGACAGATTTTCAGAAATGGCACATTTCATACCATGCTAGAAAAAAAACTATGCTACATACATAACCAATTTGTTTTTTAGAGAAGTGGTGAGACTACATGGATTGCTGAGGAGCATAGTCTCAGACAGGGACACCAAATTTGTAGGCCACTTTTGGAGGACTCTATGGAAGAGGTTGGGGATAAAAATATCCTTTCATTCAACATATCACCCTCAGACAGATGGATAGACTGAAGTAGTAAACAGGATTATGGGAAACTTGTGAAGAAGTTTAGTCACTGACCAAGGTCGTCAATGGGATCAAATTCTAGCACAAGCAGGATTTGCATTTAACAATTCAGTGAACATGAGAACAGGGAAAAGTCCATTTGAAATTGTGTATGGTATATAGCCAAGAGGGATTACAAATTTGAGAGACCTAAATCAAGAAGAGTTCATGAGCACTGGAGAAAAATATTTTGTAGTAGAAATGCAGAAACTCCATGATAGAGTCAGAGAGCAGCTACAGGACAGCAACCAAAAATACAAGAAAAGAGTTGATCAAAATAGGAGAGAAGTTCAATTCGAAGTTGGAGATGAATTTTTAGCTCATTTGAGAAAAGAAAGGTTTCCAAGGGGAACGCATAACAATTTGAATATGAAGAAGATAGGAACATGCAAGATTCTCAGAAAATTTGCAGCCAATGGTTATGAAATTGAGGTTCCAAACATTGTTGGGATATCACCAATATTCAATGTTGCAGACCCATATCCTTACAGGAGAGATGACGTAGGAGAATCAGATGAACATAATGAAGTTTAGTGGGAAGTAAAATTGCCCACAACAGAAAAACCTCAGATGGACAAAATCATTAAACAGAGAGATGGGAAGAAGACCAGGAGGAATACATATCCTTAATACTTAGTGAAGTGGAAATGTCATCCAATGGAATATGCAAGTTGGGTCACAGAACCTGATATTTGGAAGCATGGATAAATAGTACAGGAGCTCATGGATAATATTCCATGAAAATTTTAACCAAAGGAGTGTGATGCAATAGCATCACCTCCAAAGTCAAAGATGCAAGCATGGAGGCAAGGACATGACATCTCAAGATTAAATTCAGAAGTAAATCAAGTTGTTGAGATATTTTTGGAAACAACATTTTTTAAAATATGTTGTGTTTGTAAAGTCATATAGGACAGTAAGGGGTTGCAAATATAGAGTGTTGACACTTATCTGGCAATAACTGTTAGTTATTGTAATAGGACAAAGTGGGTAATTGCTATGACTTGATAGGATAGGTTGCAGACAGGACGATAGAGATCATAGAGCCAGTCCTTAGATATCTTTTGTTGCATGGTAAAAGTATTATGAGATAGGAAGATAGAGAGTATAGTAGAGAAGAGTAAAAGAAAGACGCAGTGGAGAACTGAAATATATGTAACTTGTTTCATGAAATAGACAGAATTGTCCTAAATCTTGGACTGTGTTCATTTTATTGTGTGATTGAATGAATGTTACATTTTGTGTATGTGATTTAGTTAATTTTTATTCATGTATGATTGGTCGAGTTGATCATATAGTTCGTGACGAAATTGGATAAGTTTCAATTGCTTCTCTTATGAAAATCATATGCAATGTGTGCATCTCTAACGCAAGGAGTGCATCGACTGAGTCTCAGATTGACTCAGAAATATTTTAGAGAGAGAACAGAGGAAACTTAGACCAGGTGCAATGATTTCATAGTGTCAAGGAACGACCAAGCATCGAAGAACCAGAATAGAGGAACGCAAGGAGAGCGAGAAGAATTTATGTTCAAAAAATCCTTCAAGATGAGTTATCAAAATCCCCAAACGCAAGGAGTGTGTGGGAAGTCAAAATCCTTTAAGGATCAAGATCAGAAGGGATAGCACTTTTCATAAGTGTTGACAAGATCCAATAATTAGACTCATAGGAGGAGAAAAGGTCGAGACCTTTGAAGACTGATAAATCTTCTAAGTTGGAAGAAATCAGAAGCTCAGGAGGAGGAGCGATAGTGGTCGTTGGATCACAGTGAAAAGGATCAACAACCGTATAATCAGAGCAAGGTTCATGAGCCTTAGAGCTTCACACTTGTAGGAGAGAGAAATTACCAAATTTTTGAAGTCCCAAAGAAGTTTGGGACCGTCCATCATCAAGGAAGATAGGTGGTGCAAGATCCATAGATCTGGAAGTTTGTGGATGAAGAGGAGGTGCAATAGGCGAAGTAGGATTGGAAATTCGAAATCCTTTAAGGATCAAGCTTAGAAGGGATAGCACTTTTCATAAGTGTTGACAAGATCCAAGAATCAGACTCGTAGGAGGAGAAAAGTTCGAGCCCTTTGAAGACTGATAAATCTTCTCAATCAGAAGAAATTAGAAGCTTAGGAGGAGGAGCGAAATTGGTCGTTGGATCACAATGCAAAGGATCTCAATCGTCTAATCAGAGAAAGGTGCACGAGCCTTAGAGATTCTCACACGCAAGAGAGAGAAATTACCAAAGTTCTAATGTCCTGAAGTAGTTTGGGATCGTCCATTGTCAAGGAAGACAAGTGGCGCAATATCTGCAGCTCCAGAAGTTTGTGGACAAAGAGGAGGTGAAATAACTGAATTAGGATCCTGACCGTTGATCTCCAAGAGATACATGTTTGCAGACCAATAGCTTCAGGAAATCTATTCAAGAGTTTTTTAGTTGAGACTTGAAACTCCAAAGCCCGAATAGTCGAAGATTCAAGAGTCGTTGATCTATGAGTGGACACTTGTCAATAGATCGTGAGCTCCAGGTAAATTGCATTGGTTTTTCAGTTGAGAGTTGAGATTACTAGACCCTGAACAGCCGAAGTTAATCTGGACCGCTAGATCTAGAAGAGACGTGGCTTAGATCAATGAACTCTGGGTAAATTACCAAAGTAAGCCTCAACTTTCTGATTCAATAGGATGCGTTGAAGAATCTCGTGTATTTTTAGGGGAAGTGAAGTTTGAGATTTGAGATCTCAAAAGTCTTGAGACCCGAAGGAGATCTCGATCGTTGATCGAGAAGAGGGCCACAAGACCGTTCATCATGTTGGGTATGTGTTATATACTTTACATGAGTAGTAGCGTATGTGTCAGGAACACAGGGGGGTTCGAGGGTAGTGCCCCCCCCAAAAAAATCTGCATCGGGACAACATTATATTTAGGTGGTTTTTCAGCACATGGTTTCTTTGCCGATGGTTTTCTATTTCCGATTAAGGATTTAGTGTTTTGGACTAATCTAGGTCAATGGGTTAGGGTTTTGGATGTCATTTGCTCCTAGATATATTTTGTACTGTAAACATTGTAACATGATGAATAATATAGAATATGTTGGTTTTCCCGGTTTGGGTTTCCAGGGGAAAAATATCTTGCTAATGTTTGTATTTTCCATTATATCTTTTTTGTTCCTTTACTGAATATCTGTTGGTCGTAGATATTGTACAAGGTTAAAATATACAGATCAAATTTGAAAGGTCTAACACCGGAAGTAGAATAAGGGTCATTGATTGAGGATGACAGGTGTCCAGAGATCATCAACTCCAGAAGATTGACATACAAAGGAAAGCAGGGTTTGAGACTTGAAAAGTCTGAAGTCTAGAATCACAAAGGAGGTCACATATGTTGATTTAGGAGGGTCAAATCTGGTCTGTAGATTTGGAAAGGGAATATCTGAATCGTCAGTTCAGAAAAAACCGTCAATATCGAGAGATCAATGGTCTCGTAGCATTTCGGGTACAGGAGTTCCGTGAACTTTAAAACGTTAAGGGTGGGCCAAGATCCAGACTGTGGTTTTGGTAAGAGGACACGTGGAGGCTCGAACAGAATTGCAGACTGAAAAGTAGTTTGATCTGTAACCACTTTTGGCCATGCCCGATATCGTGTGGTCACGTGAGGTCATCGCCCAAGGTCATATCAAGAGGGGGCTTATCATAAAAGGAGCTAATGCCTACTACTCTAAGAGTTCGCAGAAGAGCAAGAGGGAAGGTTGTGGGTGATATTAGACCTGCACCAAGAAGACAAAAGGGCCTGTGTTTAGATACAGAAGGATACCATTAAGGTTTCAAAGGTTCATTTGACTCAACAATCAGAGATCCTTGACTAGGAGGTCATGTAGGCCTACAAGGGAATAGGCGGGGCTACATCAGGTGGTACATCAAAGTGAAGATTTTTAATTTTTGTAGCAGAGAGTAGATAAAGAAAATATTTTGATACCATCATGTGGTATCACAATTGATATTGAGTTTTTTTGCAGATAGCAGACAAAGGAGAAAGGAGACAAATTGATGACATTTTTGGTATCAAGAATTTGATTTTTGTTTGTAGGCATCAGAAGGTGACGCAATGAAACCATGCCACCCAGGAGACATAGAGAGAATCCAAAAATGGAAGAAGAAATGAGGCGACTTCGAATGAGACTGGATGCCATGGAAACAACACAGAGAAGAGCACCAGACGTTGGAGGTATCAGTGAAGCTAAGAGCGAAGAGATAGAGGTTGAATAAAATGTAACAGAGGATGCTGCACAAGATCGCTTATTGAAATTTGTTTCAAGAATAGGAGACAGAGAAAGAATAGAGGTACCAATGTATGAAGGAAATTTAGAAGTTGTAGAATTGCTAGATTGGGTACGTGGTATGGAAAAATACTTCGATTACGAAGATATTAAATAAGACAAGATGGTGAAGCATGCATTGAAAAGACTGAAATTTATGCAACGCTATGGTGGGATGAACTGCAAGACGAACACAAGAGAAAAGGTAAGCGTAAAATTAATAACTGGGATAAGATGGTAGATAAGATGAAATCCAAATTCATCCCAAAGAACTATCAAATCAATCTGTTCAAGAGATTGCAAAACCTGAGGTAGAAAATATTATCAGTGAAGGAGTACACTGAAGAATTTTACAAACTGAACATCAGGGTTGGACAGAAAGAGAATGAAGATGAGAAAATAGCCAAATATATCAATGGACTGAGATATGAAACAAAAGAGGAGATCAACATGATGTATGTTAGTAAAGTCAAGGATGCTTATCAAGCAACCTTGAAAGATGAAGAAAAATTGGCCAGGAAACAAAGCCAACAAAATAGAGGAGGAAATTCAAGAAGAGGTAAGGGAACTAGCAGAGAGAAGTTCTAGAAGCTGAAGCATGAAGCTAGAAAACAACATAGTCACCCTGAGAAAGGTGGAAGTTCTAAAGAAGTACAACATGGAGGAAGAATCTATTTTTCCAGAGGACGAGGAAGAGCTAGAGGAGGTGAAGTTAAATGTTATACATGTGGAAAATCAGGACACAAGTATTGGGAATTTCTTGAGAGAAAGAAAGATGGAGGAGGGGAAGCACACATTGCTGAGGCATAGAAGCATGTTGAGGTAGAAGAAGAAGAAAGAGGAAAGAACCTCATGATGAGGAAAGTTCTTCTTAAACCAAAGAAGGAGGCAGAAGAGCTAGTTCAGCGAACAATTCTGTTCAGGACTTCCTACAAGACGAAATATAGAGTTTGCAAGGTGATCATAGACAGTGGGAGAACTGACAATCTAGTATCCACAGAGATGGTGGAGAAGTTGGAATTGAAGACAACTGCACATCCAAATCCATACAAGGTATCATGGTTGCAGAAAGGACATCAAGTAATGGTAAGTCAACAATTCCAAGTTGAATTTAAAATAGGAGGTTATAGGGATGAAATATTGTGTGATGTAATTCCTATGGATGTCTTCCATATTTTATTAGCGAGACCATGGAAGTTTGACAAAAACGTTATTCATGATGGAAGAAAGAATACTTATACCCTAGAAAAGAATGGTAGAACACATATGTTATTACCAATAGAATACAAAGAGAAAAAGAGGGAAGCTAGTTCAAGTATACTTCTCATGAGTGGGAAGGAACTCTTGAATGATGTCAACAAGAAGAAAGAAATGCAGTTTGTTGTAGTGAGGAATCCTGGAGTTATCCTTACAAATAATTTTGTGGAATATTTGCCTAAAGAAATCTAGGAACTGTTAGAAAACTTTGCTGACATAGTAGTGGATGAGTTACCGCACTCATTGCCACCCATTAGGAGTATAATCCATCATATTGACCTTATTCTAGGAGCTCTAATTCCTCCTTCCTTACCCTATTGTGTCGCTATTGTAAATCCTTCAATCCTATCCCAATTTGTTCTTAAGGGGGGATGTTAGGATATTTAGACACTTAGGAGTTAGTAAGATCTACTTGAACTGTTCTAGATCCTACAACACTAAGAGATCTATCATCACCAACAAATATTTTCTTGGTGTTAAATTCATTTAGAGAAGAAATATGGATTTATCCTTAGCCATATGATAAGATGATCCTGAATCAATAAGACACTCATCAGAAGAAGAAGTAGTAGTAGAATTTGAATTGAAGGAGAAACCAGAAGCACAAAGTGCATGTTTGTGAGAAGAAGAAGTAGAATCAATATTGATGTTGTGCTTCTTCATTGTTGCTTCTAAAGCTATCATATTCTTGAAACATTTGGACTCATCATGACCATCTTTATCACAAAAGTTGCAATGTATGTTAGTATTGTTACTTTTATATTTTTCTCCTTTGTCACCAGTATGAGTTGAAGCTGTCTGACCAGGTTTGGGACCCTTATGTTGTTTGTTGTTGTAGCGAGGATGTTTCTTCTTGGGATACTTGGGTTTATCTTTTTACTGGGCAACTAGGGCTTTGTTGGAGGAACCTGCAGTGTTGATCACTCCAAATTGTATAAGCTTATCTTCCTCTCGAATCAAAGAAGCACAAAAAGACTCAATAGTGGGTGTTTCATAAGATTCTTCCCCTAGAGCCTCTCTCGTGGCATAAAAGGTAGATACAAACACAGAATATGCACTACCTAGCTTAGAAAGAATAAGATAGATGTAACAATCTTCCTCCATCTTTACCTTACATTCTTCACATAAAATTCTGAGTGTTTTAAACCTAGATAGATAGTCTCCAAGGTAAGAAAAATCATTTGGGCTCAAGGTCGGTATTTGATTTTCTAACTGTTGTTCTTGAATAATATTGATTGTACGAAACACAAATTCAATGGTGTTCCAAGCTTCTTTGGGGTCATCAATATCTTGAAGGTGGTACCTTAAATCAGGCGAGATGGAAATTCCAATTAGTATGCGTGCTTTGTCATTCCTATTATCCCACTTGGCTTTCTTATCGACATCAGTGGATGTTTTTTCCTTTCCCAAGGTAATGCGGTACACACCTTTACTTCTTAATAAATCTTCCATATGAGATTTCCATTGGAAGTATTTTTTGCTAGTAAGAAAGACAGTACTTGTAGAAGCCATATTAAATATGCAGATAATGTTGATTTAAAAAATGAAACTAATGATCTGGATGGAAAGAACTCAAAAATTTATGTGGTTTAAAAAAAAAAACAACACTGAAAACGGACTTTCGATGTTAGAGTTATGCCATTTTTAAAAAAGGCACAATTGGTAACAAAATGACCATGTGATTGTGTAAGTTGCTTTATGAAGTGACCCACTTTTATAAAAATAAGTGGGGATCACTTTTACAATGAAGTTACTTTATAACAGAAAAGTTGCATGCAAAATAAAAAACTCTAAAATAAAATATTAAAGCTACTTATAGTGATTCACTTTTATACTTGAAGTGAAATACACTTTACAATTTTAGCATGAACTTTTTCAAAAAGGATAACAAAAGAGAGACTTGAACTCAAGACCTCTTACTTAATAAGGCAACTTTTAACCAAATGATCTAGCAAAACATATTTTAATGTTCATAAGGAGGATTTGGGGTGTTGTTGTTGTGGAAGATGGCCTTGGAGAGCGAGCTCAAAAAAAACTCTATTCACACAAGAAAAAAATTTCACTTCTTGATAACAACAAGGGTTAGATCTCGGTTAGCTTACCCAGAAGATGCACATTTTCCTATATGTTTCTGATTTGCTGAGATCGCACATGGTGTGATGAAAAGAGCATACACAAATATAAAAGAGTAGCAACCCAGAAATAAATAACACAAAACCGAAATAAAACCAAAATATTACTCTGCAAAAATTTTAAAAAATGCATATTCAAGCTTTATACCTCCGGATTTGGCTGTAACGAAAAGTGTTCCTGACTTAAACAAGCACTCTGGATGCAATGGAATAGTCCTCTCACCCTAGAAATGTACGGTAATGACAAAAAGTGGAGATGACACAACTCGGCTTCACGATCTCAATCTTCAATAGGAGCGGGTCTTTAAACAAGCTATGATACCATGTTTGACAACACAGGTATTCCAACAGAGGACAAACACCTTCAATAACCACTCACATAACCAGATCAAATATCAACACACCGATGTTTTCACGTGGTAAAACCCCTACGGGGAAACATCCACGGCCTCAGCCAACGCGACCACTTGGAGTAGTTTATTAATGCAAAGAAAAAAATTACATAGAAATTTTACAAGAGAGCTTCTCACAATCAATCATCGACAAATGACCCTCCATGATATTTAAATAGAGATCATTGACCAATTGGGTGTTAAGCCACGGATCAATAGACGTTAAGATCGAGGAGAGTATGAACCATTCAATCACTCTATGTCGGGAACATATTGTGACTGCCGGATTTCGTAACTACAAATGAATACTAATGAAAACTAAAGAAAAACACTAGAAAACACACTTTTACCTAATGACACATTAGACCAAGTAGATCTCACTAACTCCTAAGTGTCTAAATATCCTAACATTGGTGACCTTGGTTAATGACTAAAATTATTAACAAGTTTCTCAGACTCATGTTTACTACTTTGGTCTGTCCATCTGTCTAGGGTGATATGTTGAACTAAAGGATAAGTTTGTGCCAAGACTCTTCCATAGAGTCCTCCAAAAGTGTCCTACAAATTTGGTGTCCCTTTCTAAGACTATGCTCCTCGATAATACATGTAGTCTCACCACTTCTCCGAAAAATAAATTCGCTATGTGTAGCATCGTTTGTTTTTTGGCATGGTATGAAATGTGCCATTTTTGAAAATCTGTCCAACACAACAAATATGGAATTGCTACCTTTTTGAGTTCTAGGAAATCCCAATACAAAATCCATACTAATTTCATCCCATGACCTCTCTGTAATTGGTAATGGATGATACAAACCAGTGTTTTGTTGTCTTCCTTTTGCATACTAACATATCATGCATTTGTTTACGAAACTTTTCACCTCTTCCCTCATGCTCGGCCAATAATATGAATTACTCAGCTATGAAAATGTCTTATCATGATCAAAATGTCCAGCCACACCTCCATTGTATTTCTCTTTCGGTAGGTTATCTTTCATTAAGGATTTCAGTATGCATAGTTGGCTTCCTTTGAAAAATAATCCATCCTGGATCAAATATTCAGTCCATGGGCTTATATCTCCCAACAAAGGATTCTTTCATGTCTCATAAGCTTCCTTAAAATATGCATCTTCTCTATACATCTCCTTGAGGTGTTCAAACCATAAGGTCTCCACTTGGAATTCCTGTACAATTAAACTCCTCCTGCTCAAAGCATCTACAACTTTGTTAGCAGTTCCAACAATATGCTTAATAACAGAAGTAAAATTTTGCATAAATTCTACCCATTTAGCATGTCTCTGATTCAACTTTTCCTGCCTAGTAATAAACTGTGAAGCTTGGTTATCATTGTACAAGACAAATTATTTAGGAATTAGATAGTTCCTTCACTTCTTCAATGATTGAATGACTGCATAAAATCTCACTTGAAATGTTTTTCCAAAATCTGGTAAGACTAGAATTGGTTGTTCTATGATCTTCTCCTTCAACACTTTGAAACTTTTTTCAGCTTCATCTGTCCATGTAAAAGAGTTGTGTTTCTTCTTCACAGTGTCTAGCATGGGTGTACATATACCACTGAAATTTCTGATAAACTTTCTATAAAAAATCGCTAACCCATGAAAACTTCTTACCTCAAATATGCTTCTTGGCGATGACCATTCTTTGATTTCTCTCACCTTTTCTCGATACATCTTAAATTCATTTGAAGATATCACAAAACCCAAGTATATGAGTTCCTTATTCATAAAATAGATTTTCTTCAGATTTATCAACAATTTCTCTTGTTGCATCTTTTCCATCACTGATGTCAAATGTATTAAGTGTTCTTTCTTTGTCTTACTGAAGATTAGTATGTCATCCGGATAGACTATGACAAATTTTCCTATGAAGTCTTTCAACACTTCATTCATCAATCTCATAAATTTTCTTGGTGCATTTGTCAATCCAAATGGCATGACCAACCATTCAAACAATCCTTCATTTGTCTTGAATGTTGTTTTCCACTCATCTCCCTCTCTCATCCTTATTTTATGATATCCACTCTTCAAATCTATCTTGGAAAAATAGCTTGCTCCACTCAAACAATCCATCAAATCATCCATCCTTGGAAAAGGAAATCTGTACCTAATGGTTATCTTGTTGATGGCTCTGGAATTTGTACACATTCTCCATCCTCCATATTTCTTTGGACTTAACACAGTTGGTATTGCACATGGGCTTAGAATTTCCCTAAATAAACCTTTATCCAATAGCTCCTGGACTTGATTTTTGACTTCCTCATACTCCCTGGGTGTCAACCTATAAGTTGCTTTGTTTGGTAAACTAGCTCCTAGAATAAGGTCAATATGATGGCTTATACTCCTAATGGGCGACAATGAGTGAGGTAACTCATCCACTACTATGTCAGCAAAGTTTTCTAATAGTTTCTGGATTTCTTCTGGCAAATATTCCACAGAATTGTTTGTAAGGATAACTCTAGGCTTCCTCACTACAGCAAATTGCATTTCTTTCTCCATCTTGACTTCATTCAAGAGTTCCTTCCCACTCATGAGAAGTATAATTTAACTAGCTTCTCTCTTTTTCTCTTTGTCTTCTATTGGTAATAACATACGTGTTCTACCATTCGTTTCTAGGGTATAAGTATTATTTCTTCCAACATGAATAACTTTTCTACCAAACTGCCATGGTCTCCCTAATAAAATATGGAATACATCCATAGGAATTACATCACACAATATTTCATCCCTATAACCTCCTATTTTAAATTCAACTTGGAATTGTTGACTTACCATTACTTGATGTCCTTTATGCAACCATGATACCTTATTTGGGTTTGGATGTGCAGTTGTCTTCAACTCCAACTTCTCCACCATCTCTGTGGATACTAGATTGTCATTGCTCCCACTGTCTATGATCACCTTGCAAACTCTGTATTTCGTCTTGTAGGCAGTCCTGAACAGACTTGTTCGTTGAACTGGCTCTTTTGCCTCCTTCCTTCTCCTATTGTGTCACTATTGCAAATCCTTCAATCCTATCCCAAGTTGTTCTTAAGGGGGGATATTAGGATATTTAGACAGTTAGGAATTAATAAGATCTACTTGAATTGTTCCAGATCCTACAACACTAAGAGATCTATAATCACCAACAAATATTTTCTTGGTGTTACATTCATTTAGAGAAGAAAATATGGCTTTATCCTTAGCCATATGATAAGATTCTCCTGAATCAATAGTCCACTCATCAGAAGAAGAAGTAGTAGTAGAATTTGAATTGAAGGAGAAACCAGAAGAAGAA
The DNA here is from genome assembly GCA_009831015.1 of Picea engelmannii. Lineage (NCBI taxonomy): Eukaryota > Viridiplantae > Streptophyta > Pinopsida > Pinales > Pinaceae > Picea > Picea engelmannii. The sequence continues at coordinate 114,285 of ML778878.1, forward strand.
AGTGCATGTCTGTGAGAAGAAGAAGTAGAGTCAATATTGATATTTTTGTTCTAAGACTTTTGCGACCATTGTTTTGATCAGAGATTTCTTTCGGATTCATCGCATAGGTTTTTTTATTTTCGACGTTTCGGACCAAACTAGTGTGGTCCATCATCAGGAAAGCGTTTGTGAAAAATGAAGGAAAAAAGAATATAATAGGTATATAAATACTTGAAAAGTTTTTGTAAGGAATCGACTTACTGAAAATGAAATCAATAATTAAAATTTTTAGAAATTATAATTGTTTGTTTAATTAATTAATTAATTAATTGTTTTAATAATTAATTATTTGTTTGTTTATTAATTTTTATTTAAAAAGAGTCGACTGGACAATGTTTATAAATTAACATTTAGAATTATTCATATTGGCTAGGGTGGGGATCCAATTTTGACTAATTTTCCATCCATCATCTCTGTTTAGATTATTAGGTTGTTTTTTAATTTTGATTACTTCTCTGAATTTCCTATTGTGATAGTGATCTATCCTCGCAAGGATTTTGGTTTCTTCAATACAAACGTGATGTTTGGTTTTATCTGAGTGTTCTGCGAGGGTTGAGGGATGAGTGCAATTGTGTTTGATGTCAGCAGTATGTTCTTGAATCAAACACAATCGCACTCATCCCTCAGCCCTCGCAGAACACTCAGATAAAACCAAACATCACATTTGTATTGAAGAAACCAAAATCCTTTCCAGGATAGATCACTATCACAATAGGAAATTCAAAGAAGCAATCAAAATTGAAAAACAACCTAATAATCTAAACAGAGATGATGGATGGAAAATTAGTCAAAATTGGATCCCCACCCTAGCCAATATGAATAATTCTAAATATTAATTTATAAACATTGTCCAGTCGGCTCTTTTTAAATAAAAAATAATAAACAAACAAATAATTAATTATTAAAACAATTAGTTAATTAATTAATTAAACAAACAATTATAATTTCTAAAAAATTTAATTATTGATTTCATTTTCAATAAGTCATCTCCTTACAAAAACTTTTCAAGTATTTATATACCTGTTATATTATTTTTTCCTTCATTTTTCACAAACGCTTTCGTGATGATGGACCACACTAGTTTGGTCTGAAACGTCGAAAATAAAAAAACCTATGCGATGAATCCAAAAGAACTCTCTGATCAATATTGATGTTATGCTTCTTCATCGTTGCTTCTAAAGCTGCCATCTTATTGAAACATTTGGACTCATCATGACCATCTTTAGTACAAAATTTGCAATGTTTGTTAGTATTATTACTTTTATATTTTTCTCCTTTGTCACCAGTAGGAGTTGAAGCTGTCTAAGAAGGTTTGGGACCCTTATGTTGTTTGTTGTTGTAGCGAGGATGTTGCCTCTTGGGATACTTGGGTTTATCTTTCTGCTAGGAAACTAAGGCTTTGTTGGAGGAACCTGCAGTGCTGATCACTCCAAATTATATAAGATTGTCTTCCTCTCGAATCAAAGAAGAACAAAAGGACTCAAGAGTGGGTGTTTCATAAGATTGTTCGCCTAGAGCCTCTCTCATGGCATAAAATGTAGATACAAACACATAATATGCACTACCTAGCTTAGAAAAAATAAGATAGAGGCAACACTCTTCCTCCATATTTATCTTACATTCTTCACATAAAATTATGAGTGTTTTAAACCTAGATAGATAGTCTCCAAGGAAAGAAAAATTATTTGGGCTCAAGGTCAGTATTTGATTTTCTTATTTGTTCCAAGTCTTTCTTGAACCTTTTATCAGTATGTCAAATCACTCATTCACGTGAAGGAAAAACCGTCGAGTTTTCACCTCACCAAGTTGCAATCAAGGATCTAAAAGATCCTAAGCATGTTCTTGCAATTGGAATTGTTGATGATATTACGAGGTTGTACAAGTTTGAAAACTTTGGTTCATCATCTTTTTCATTAGTTTTTGTTGCTCATAACGATGACTTGAGCAAACTTTGGCATGAGCAGTTTGGTCATCTAAACTATCACTCACTGTAGCAACTATGTAATAAACAGATGGTGACTGGACTTCCTCTTGTTTCATGCAGAGATGGTGTTTGTGCTAGTTGTGTTCTCAGAAAACATCATCGAGACAGTTTTGACAAATGTGCCTCTTGCCATGCCTCAGGTCCTTTGCAGCTTGTTCACAGTGATTTGTGTGGACTACTTTCTTCTCCTTCTTTTTCTGGGTGCAATTATTTCTTAACTTTCATTGATGAATTTTCTAGACGTACTTGGGTTTACTTCTTAAAACTCAAGAGTGAAGTTTTTGACAAGTTTTTGGCCTACAAGGCCCTTGTAGAAAACCAATCTGGACATCAAATTCAAAGGTTAAGAACAGATAATGGAGGCAAATATGTGAACAATAATTTTATAGGCTACTGCACTACATAGGGAATCCAAATGCAACACATTGTTCCATATACACCACAACAAAATGGTGTTGTTGAGAGAAAAAACCACACATTAAAAGAAATGGCTAATTGTATGATCCAATCTAAGGGATTAAGTCTTAAGTATTGGGCGGAAGCCATCAATTGTGTAAATTACATAGTAAATCGCACTCCCACAAAGGATATTAAAAATATAACACCGGAAGAAGCTTGGAGTAAAATTAAGCCAGATGTAAGTCACTTTCGTGTATTTGGCAGTATATCATGGGCTCACATTCCTGATGAGAAAAGGAAAGCATTGCAGCCTAAAAGTGAGAAGTGTGTATTTGTTGGTTATTCTGAAGATGTCAAAGGTTACAGACTTCTTCAATCACATTGTAATGAAATTATTATTAGAAGATATGTAAATTTGATGAAAATCTCTTGGCCTACAAGCCTAATTCAACGATTGTGTCTTCTTCGGCCTGTGAGCCATCTTCGACATTTGTGACTTCTTATGATTTGGTTTCTTCTTCAGATGATGATAGTGAGGATGAAAATCCACCTCCACCTGCTCACCCTCCTTCGGATGAGTCCTTTGAACCTGAACCAACAACAACTCTACCGCTTCCTAGATGGGTCCATTCAACACGAGAAACAATTAGTGATCTTGTCGGTGATCCTTCAGATCAATGTCAGCCATGTTCACAGTTCCCGCGAGCCTCTTCTCTTTTGGCTCAAGTTTCATAAACTCATGATCCAGAGACATTTGCAGAAGCTTTAGGTCATCCAAATTGGGATACAACAATGAATGAAGAGTATTGTTCTTTAATGGAAAATGATACTTGGGATCTTGTACCTCTTCCAAAAGGAAGAAAACTTGTGTTATGAAAATGGGTATACAGAACTATGTACGCATCAGATGGAAGTGTTGAAAGACACAAGGCTCGGTTAGTTTCCAAAGGATTTTCCCAAGTTGAAGGAATTTACTATAATGAAACCTTTTCCCTTGTAGAAAAAATGAATTCCATCCACCTTGTTCTTTCCTTTGCTACCTCACATAAATTGGAGGTCCATCAGATGCATGTTATATCCGCCTTCTTGTACGGAGATTTACAAGAAAAACTTTACATGGAACAACCTCCTAGCTATGTCCATAATGACTCTAGCCTTGTTTTTCGCCTCAAGAAATCTCTTTATGGCCTCAAGCAAGCTCCTCGAGCTTGGTATGCCAAGATGGATAGCTTTGTTATTGCCGTTGGATTCTCTAGATGCCATTCTCATCCTAATGTATATACCAAGAAAGTAGGATGCCATCTCATAATCCTTGTCCTTTATGTTGATGACCTTATCCTTACTGGTAGTGACTCTAAACTTTTAAACCATGTGAAAACCAGCCTTAAGAAGAAATTTGAAATGACAGACTTAGGCTTTCTGCACTATTTCCTTGGCCTCCAAGTTTTGCAAACCAATGAAGGAATTTTTCTTTCCCAGCCTAAGTATGCTTGTGACCTTCTTCATTGCTTTCACATGGACGATTGTAAACCAGCCCCTTCTCCCTTTCAGTCTGGAGTCAAGCTTTCTACCACCTGTACTTCTCCTGAAGTTTATGCCACCCTGTACCGTCAGTTAGTTGGTAGCCTCTTATACTTGACTCATACTCGTCCTGATCTTTCCTTTGTTGTTGGTAGTGTTGCCCTCTATATGCAACCACCCCATGAAAGACATTAAAAAGAAGATAAAAGGATAATTCGCTATGTCTTTGGTATAGTTCAGTTCGGGATACATTACAGTTCAGGGGAACTACTTTATTGGTTGGTTTCACTGATTCAGATTGGGTCAGCGACCCTGATGATCGAAAGTCTACAGTAGGTTATGTTTTCAGCCTTGGTTCAAGACCTATCACTTGGGCTTGTAAGAAACAACAGGCTATTTCACTTTCTTCAGCAAAAGCAGAGTACCTAGCAGTGGTAAATGCAAGTCAGGAAGCCCTGTGGCTTTGACAGGTTCTTTCAGAGTTTGGATTCCAGCACCAGCATCCGACCAGCCTTTGGTGTGACAATTAGAGTTCCATCAAGCTTTCCAAAGACCCGGTTCAACATCAACGCATCAATATACACATGCACTTCATCAGAAAGGTCATTCATGATCAACTTATTGAAGTGCTCTTTTTCCCTACATAAGATCAAGTTGCAGACATTTTCACAAAGTCTCTTATAGAAGAGAAGTTTTCCAAACTCTATTCTATGTTAGGAGTTCAAGAAGTTGTCAATAAGGGGGGATAGGCTCTAATGCCTCCTTCCTTCTCCTATTGTGTCACTATTGTAAATCCTTCAATCCTATCCCAAGTTGTTCTTGAGGGGGGGTGTTAGGATATTTAGACACTTAGGATTTAGTAAGATCTACTTTGTCTATTGTGTCGTTAGGTAAAAGTGTGTTTTCTAGTGTGTTTATTTAATATGCATTAGTATGCATTTGTAGTTAGGAAATCCAACGGTCATGATATGTTCTCGACATAGAGTGATATGACGGTTCATACTCTCCTTGATCTTAATGGCCATTGATCTGTGGCTTAACACTCGATTGGTCCATGATATCTATTTAAAGAGCATGGAGGGTCATTTGCTGATGATCAATTGTGAGAAACTCTCTTGTAAAATATCTCTGTAATCTTTTTCTTTTCTTTAATAAACTGCTCCAAGTGGTTGCGTTGGCTAGGGGCGTGGATGTTTCCCCGTAGGGTTTTACCACGTGAAAACATCGGTGTGTTGATATTTGATCTGGTTATGTGAGTGATTAATGAAGGTGTTTGTCCTCTCTTGGAATACATGTGTTGTCGAATAGTCAATGGGATCAGATTCTGACACAAGTTGAATTTGCATTCAACAATTCAGTGAATAAGAGCACAAGGAAAAGTCCATTTGCAATTGTGTATGGTATACAGCCAAGAGGGATTATAGAGTTGAGAGATCTGAATCAAGAAGAGTTTAGGAGCGCTGGACCAAAATATTTTTCAACAGAAATGTAGAAACTCCAAGACAGAGTCAAAGAGAAGTGACAAGACAACAACCAGAAATATAAGAACATAGTTGATCAAAAGAGGAGAGAAGTTCAATTCAAAGTTGGATATTAAGTTTTAGCTCATTTGAGAAAATAAAGGTTTCCATGGGGAACATATAACAAGTTAAATATGAAGAAGATATGACCATGCAATATTCTCAGAAAATTCACAGCCAATGCTTATGAAATTGAGTTGCGAGACAATGTTGGGATATCACCAATATTCAATGTTGCAGACCTGTATAGTTACAGGAGAGATGAGGCAGGAGAGTCAAATGAACAAAAGGAAGTTCAGTGGTAAGAACAATTGCCCACAACAGAAAAACCTCATATGGAGAAAATCATTGAACATATAGATGGAAAGAAGACCAGGAGGAAGACATATCCTGAATGCTTAGTCAAGTTGAGAGATCATCCAATCGAAGATGCAAGTTGGGTCACAGAACCTGATATTTTGAAGCATGGAAAAACAGTACAGGAGCTCATGGAAATGATTCCATGAAAATTTTAACTAGAGGAGTATGATGCAGGAGCATCGCCTCCAAAGTTAAAGACACAAGGGTGGAGGTGGGGATATGACATCTTAGCATTAAATTCATAAGTAAGTCGAGTTGTTTATACTTTTCTGGAAATAACATTTTTTTAAATATGTTGTGTTTGTAAAGTCATATAGGACAGTAAGGGGTTGCATATATAGAGTGTTGACTCTTATCTGGAAATAACTATTAGTTATTGTAATAGGACAAAGTAGGTAACCGCTATGACTTGATAGGTTGGGTTGCAGATAGGACGATAGAGATTGTAGAGCTAGTCCTTATATAGTTGTTGTTGCATTGTAAAATTATTATGAGATAGGAAGATAGAGAGTAGAGCAGAGTAGAGTAGAGAAAAGACGCAGTGGAGAACTGCAATATATGTAACTTGTTTCATGAATGAATAGAACAGACAAAATTGTCTCAAATATTGGACTGTGTTCATTTTATTGTGTGATTGAATGAATTTTACATTCTATGTATGTGATTTAGTTCATTTTCGTTCATGTATGATTGGTCGAGGAGCTGATCGTATGAGTTCATGAAGAAACTGGATAAGTTTCAATTTCTTCTCTTCTGAAACTCGTATGCAAGGTATGCATCTCAAACACAAGGAGTGCATCGAATGAGTCTCAGATTGAGTCAAAAAGAGAGAAGAGAGAGAGAGAAGAGGAATCTTAGAGTAGGTGCAAGGAGTGCACAGCATCAAGGAATGACCAAGTGTCGAAGAACCATAACAGAGGAACCCTAGGAGGGAGAGAAGAATTTATTTTAAAGAAATCCTTCGAACCAAGTTATCAAAATCCAAGATTCCTTTAATGATCAAGCTCGGAAGGGATATCACTTTTCATAAGTGTTGACAAGATCCAAGAATCAAACTCATAGGAGGAGAAAAGGTCGAGACCTTTGAAGACTGATAGATCTTCTAAGTCTGAAGAAATCATAAGATCACGAGGAGGAGCAACAATGGTCATTGGATCATAGTGCAAAGGATCAAAAGTCATCTGATCAGAGCAAGGTGCATGAGCCTTAGAGCTTCGCACACACATGAGAGAGAACTTACCAAAGTTATGAAGTCCCAAAGTAGTTTGGGACTGTCCATCGTCAATGAAGACAGGTGGTGCAAGATCCACTACTCCGAAATTTTGTGGATGAAGAGGAGGTCAAATAGTCGAAGTAAGATCCTGACCGTTGATCGCTAAGAGATTCATGTCAGCAGACCAACAGCTTCAGGAAATATATTTGATAGTTTTTTGGTTGAGACTTGAAACTCCTAAAACACAAATAGTCGATGCACCGAGAGCCATCGATCTGTGAGTGGACACTTGTTAACAGATCACAAGCTCTGGGTAAATTGCATTGGGGTTTCAGTTGAGAGTTGAGATTCCCGGAACCTGAAGAGCTGAAGTGAATATGGACCACTAGATCTAGAAGAGACGTGGCATAGATGAGTGAAATCTGGGTAATGTCCCGAAGTAAGCCTCAACCATCCAATTTAGTAGGATGCATGGAAAAATCCCATGTACTTCGAGGGGAAGTGAATTTTGAGATTTGAGATATCAGAAGTCTGAATATCCGAAGGAGATCTCAATCATTGATCGAGAAGAGGGCCACATGAAAGTTGATCAAAGTTGAAAGGTCAAACACCCAAAGTAGAAGTAGCGACGTCGATTGAGGAGGAAATGTGTCCATAGATCGTCAACTCCACAAGATTGATGTATGGAGGAAAGTAGAGTTTGAGACTTGAAAAGTCTAAATTCTAGAATCACAAAGGAGATCACATCCATTGATTTAGGAGGGGCAGATATGGTATGTAGATTTGGAAAGGGTATATCTGAACTGTCAGTTCAGACAACACCGCCAAGATTGCGAGATCAATGGTCCCGTAGCATTTCGGGGAAAGGATTTGCATGAAATTTAAAACATTGAGGGTGTGCCCCAATCCAGACCATGGTTTTGGCAAGAGGACACGTGGAGGCTCGAAGAGAATTATGGGTTGAAAAGTAGTTTGATCCCAAACCTCTTTTGGTCGCGCCCGAGATCGTGTGGTCACGTGAGGTCATTGCCCAAGGTCATATCAAGAGGGGGCTTATTAGAAAATGAGCTAACACGTAATACTCTGTGAGTTCGTAGAAGAGCGATAGGGAAGGTTGTGGATGGTGTTATACCTACACCAAGAAGCTGAAAGGGCCCGTGTTTAGATACAGAGGGAGACCATTAAGGTTTCAGAGGGTCATTTGACTCAAGAATCAGAGATCCTTGACCGGGAGGTCGTGTAGCCCTACGAGGGAGTAGGGGGGTTGCATCATTATGTTTTCTTCCTTGGTTCCAGACCTATCAATTGGGAATGTAAGAAACAATAGGTTATTTCTCTTTATTAAATGGAAGCAAAGTACTAAAAAAAATCATTGTAAGTCAAGAAGCCTTGTGGCTTCGAGATATCCTTTCATAGATTGGATTCTAGAAACAACATTTGACCTCCCTCTAGTGCAACAATCATAGTGTCATCAAGCTCGCCAAATATCCATATCAACATCAGTGCAACAAAAACACCAAGATACACATGCAATTCATCAAAAGGCTCATTCAGGATGGAGTTATTGAAGTGCTTTTTTTCCCTACATCAGATCAAGTTGCAGACATTTTCACAAAATCTCTTGCAATTTTCAAACTTTGATCTATGTTAGGAGTTTAGAAAGTTTTCATTAAGGGGGGAGAGACTCTAATGCCTCCTTCCTTCTCCTATTGTGTCAACTTTGTAAATCCTCCAATCATATCCCAAGTTGTTCTGAAGGGGGGTTGTTAGGATACTTAAGAGTTAGTTAAGTTCAACTTGGTCTAACATGTCTTTAGGTAAATGTGTATTTCTTTAGTATGCATTAGTATACATTTGTAGTTATGTAATCCAATTGTCATGATATGTTCTAGACATAGAGTGATATGACGACTCATATTATCCTCGATCTTAATGGCTATATTGATCCATCGCTTAAAACCGAATTGGTCCATGATCTCTATTTAAAGAGCATGGAGGGTCATTTGTTGATGATCAATTGTGATAAACGCTCCTGTAAAATATTTTTCTTTTACATTAATATATTGTTTCAAGTGGAAATGTTGGCTAAGGCTATGCATTATTTCTCTCTTCAAGAGTTTTAACGATGTAAAAACATCGATGTATTGATCTTTGATCTAGTTGTGTGAGTGGTTACTGAAGGTGTACTTTGTCATGTATGGGAATACTCTTTTTTGCGGAACATAGAATATGTATTATGGAGATCACCTTAGTTTTAGAAAATTCTTTAGTAGTAATGGGTCATGATCCCCTCCAATAAACTAACTCGTCACCCTATTTTCTCTCTCTCATTTAAGATGTATTTAAGATGTTGGTTCTATTTTTTTTATTTTAACGAGTTAATGTCTTGAGATATAACCTATATTAGTAACATCTAAAGTTAATGAAACCAAACATTAAAGAGCATTTTTTAAATTCTTGAATTTACCATAGATAACGGGCATTCTTATCTCGATTGAAATTCTAGCATCTAATGGCAATGAAGGAAACTCAAACGTCCATAACAAACATGCTTAAAAAAAGAGATTATAGTATATATTGTTTTAATCATTTAATCATGAATAATTGACATCATTTTTTTTTCTAATTACATATTGAATGATATTTTTTTATGTCAGTAAAATGTGCATGCATGTAATTACATAATGAATGATATTTTTTATGTCAATAAAATAAAATGTGCATCCATGTAATATTTCATTTCAGTGATATATGATAATTAAACGTCCATAACAAACATGTTTAAAAAGAGAGATTATAGTATATATTGTTTTAATCATTTAATTATGAATAATTGACATCATTTTTTTTCTAATTGCATATTGAATGATATTTTTTATGTCAGTAAAATGTGCATGCATGTAATTACATAATGAATGATATTTTTTATGTCAATAAAATAAAATGTGCATCCATGTAATATTTCATTTCAGTGATATGTGATAATTAGTAATAGTTATTTTGTTTTCAATATTAAAATATTTAAAAATAAAAATATAATTATAAAAAGTGAAAAAAATATATATATATTTTTTATGGATGATATTTAAACCCAATCCTTTTATATTAGTTAAGGTATTTTAAATTGAAATTTGCAATGTAGAGTGTGAAAATAGAAATATTAAGAAAACTACGTAAACATAGGTATTATGACAAAATATTCTCTTCTAATGCACAATTGATAATGTGAAATGAAACATCCTCTTTATTCGATAAAATATTCTCTTTTAAAGAGAATGCAATTTGTGGTGTGAAAAATGAAGAGAAGTATGTAAACATCCCCTTTTAATTTTATTGTATTATTGTTTTTCGTTTGAGAAGATTCAAGTGAGTCATTAAAATCATGATTCCAATGGCTCAATCCTTTGAACCATATAAATGCATATATAGAATTGTGAGAAGGTTAGAGCTTCAAACCTTTGAATTATGTAGAGAGGAGGCTTATTCTTGCCAACGGTGTAATTACAGAGGAGACACATGAGCTTAGGAAGAGTAAAGGCCTTTGGCCATTTTCTCTTCCAATTGCTGAACATGATTCATGGACTCCGCTTTCCTTTCTAGGAATTCGTCAATATCTATCTCATCCTGCTCTTCGTCGCCCAGCTCGCATGGCGGGGAAGGATTGGCAGTGATAATTATTGAATCCTTCATACATTCTTTCTGTGCTTCAGTCTCGGCATAGCAAACAATTGTGTCCGGCCAGCACTCCACAGCATTTTTCGGAACAGATGGCTTATATTTGAACAGCTTCGAATACTCGTTTAGAACGTGGAACATGTAATCATATACATTTGACATTTTTAATTCGTTCAGAATAAATTCTCTGGCTGCCTCTCCAATCTCTTTTGCCTGCAGAAAACCTAATTTAAATTTGATGTGTGAAGAAAAAACTATCTGAATGGCAAGTCTACTGTAGATAACTTACCTTATTTTTATGATCGTTTCCCCAGTTAACAGCGAACTGGATGGAGTCGCACTTTTTATCTGCTCTTACGGGCCAGTAATGGTATTGGGGAAACAGGCCTCTCAGAAAGAATTCATAGAATTGTGGTGTTATCAACAGAGTTGGCGAGTCACACGCCAAAATATTTTTGAGGCTCACTGACCATGCATTGCCTTCAATGTATATCTTGAATCTGGTGCACACAAATTAATGATTAAAACAGTAAGATAAAAGAGCAATTTTCATTTGCACCAACTTCATGATGTTTGCAATCACTATTTATAACCACTTACAATATTTCTTCTTTGTTGAAACGGCAGCAAAGTTTATTAAATTGGAATATTAAACCCCAAAATTGGATACTGCATGCTGACAGATACAAGGAATGCAAAGTGTTTTAAATTGGAATATTAAACCCCAAAATTGGATACTCCATGCTGACAGATACAAGGCATGCTGACAGATACAAGGAATGGGCAAATCTTGCTATGGCCTTGGATAGAAGTTTTACTTTTGTTTTTTTGGTAAGAATGTAAATCTGGACAAAATCATTATTTTTTGTTGTTTAAATTGTATTTCTGAATGTATAAATGGATTCAGCCTGTTGAAACACTGAAACACTCGGATTATACAAACTTAATCACTCAAATCTGCAAATCTAACCATTCCTCACAAAATTTGGAACAAAATAAAACCACCAAAAAATAAAAAAGTTTATGATATGGATATGGTTATCGCCATAAATTTGGTGGAACGTTTATATTAAAACGCGATGCTCTATAATGTTTTTTTTAGAAATAGCAGTGAGCCCAAACTTCTTTTAAAATGATACAGAGGGACGACAAGCTGTTTTTCTTTTCCTCTCGTGGCTCTTTTTAAATGCAGTGCAATACGAGCAAGAATTAAAGATGCTACAAAGGTAGAAAAGACATCGCTGCAGAATGTGATGGCGGGCATGGCAAGCAGAGCGACAAGGAAATGGCGTGGAAATGGTGTTTGTGCAATGTGAGAAATAAAGCTTTAGAAAGATTTAGTCATAATTTTTTAGTAGTGTTGTTTGTAATTTTGGAAATAAGAAATGTATGGAGTTTTTTAAACATTTAACTATTAGAGTGGATATTGCTATTAAATTTTGAGAGAGTAGATATGGTACAAATTACACACAAAACAATATTGGTATTATTTTCCAAAGTCAAAATACATCACACTTATATATTGCTTATGAGATCCAACTACTTGTAATCTTGTCCATTGTTGTTGAGAGAATATCTCACTATGTTCTTTCTTCTCCACATCTTCTAGATTACCAACTGACCCATTTGAGATACACACCTGCCTCTGACCATCATTGACATATTTATAAGACTGATGCTTCTTAACATACTTTTTCAATACATCGTGCCAGTGAAGCAATCTTGATACTGGACCATCCTATGGAAAAGATCCCATCTGATAAAGACATACCTCACTGCATTCACAAACTAAATGTTTCCAACAGTTGTTTTTCTTGGTTTTCCGAGCACCAAGATCCAAAACTATAACATATTATAGACATAATTACACTAGTGATATGTTCAAGGGTTTCAGAGCTCTCATGACCTTCATGAAGGCCCTCTATCCTACATATTTTTATTATCTTGAATCACTTCAAGCTAGTGGACAATTGATGTCCTTTGATTTCGACTCTTTGGTGGAGAAAATTGTGGAGAGACTATGTGCCTTGCTCAGAAAGGGAATAATCAATAATTTGATTTTTCTAGAGGAGAAGGAAGTAAGAGAGGACATGGAACGAACCATTTCATAGGTAAGGGTGTAGGCATAATCAAGGTGAGAGATTTGATCCTCATTGTGTTCGTTTTGGCAAGAATGGACATGAGACAAAGACATGTAGCATCTAATGAGAGAAGATCAAAGAAAAGAAGGAACAAAAGAAAGAAAGAGGTAAAGATCCTATATTCAATAATTGTTTTGTTGGTCATTACAATATTGACATAAACAAGATTTGTTCAAAACTTCATTTTCTTCTTGGAGTGATGCGTGATTACTTGACACTAGTGTTACTTTCCACATGACTTTTTGAAAAGACTTCTTTGAAGAATTGGATAACAATGTAGAGGGTGCACTATACTTTGTAAATAGATACTATCTCAAACCTACAAGAATTGGCATCATCAAGCTCCCATTTCCCTAGATTTTCTTTTGTGTGATGTTCTCCACCTTCATGAGTTGTTGAGGAACTTTCAATCTCTTGTACACATTCAAAAACAAATACCATTCTATTCACATGTTTGATGGAAAATTTGAAATAAGGAGGTCTTCCAACAACATGGTTGTGATTACAGGATGGAAGGATGACATATTGTTGAAGTTGAAAGAGACATATGCATGCACACATAATTCTACATAACTCTCTCAACATGATGAAGGTACATTGTTATCTAGTCTCTTGTGCCATGCTATATTTCGGAACATCAACTATGATAGTCTTCATATGTTGAAGAAAAATGGTGTCCTAGTTTTCTTACCATTATAATAAATTTGAAGAAATGTGATGCAAGTATCCTTGTTAAACATAGCAAGTAGCCTTTTCATGATTCCACTTTGAGAGCACATAGAAATGTAGAGTTTTTATACTCTCATTTGTGTGGGACCATACATGTTGCATCTAGTTTGGTAATAAATATATCATGACCTTTATGGATTATTACACCAGGAGGTGTTTGGTTTATTTGTTGAAATATAAATCTCAAGCATTTGAAACATTTAAAAGTTTCCATGTATGGATTGTCAAAGAAACAAAATCTAGTATTGGCACTCTTCACACTTAATGGAGGGGAATATACTTCTAGTGACTTTTAAATCTATCTTCATCAACATGAGATCAAACATTAAATCATTGTTCCATACAAACCTTAACATAATCGTGTAGCAGAAATAATGGATAGGACACCGTTGAATATGCTAAGTTCAATGTTATCTTTCAAGAATGTGAAGTTGATGTAGTTTTTTATGGAGTGTACGAAAGAAGCAAAAGTACATCTCATGATATTTGGAACAAGACTCCTTATGAAATGTTGTATAACCACATTGCTTAGATGAGGCATCTCAGGGTATTTGGTTCCACTTGTTATTCCTTAATTCCTAAGGAGGAAAGGAACAAACTAGGTGCAAGGAGTCAAAAGTGCATATTCTTGGGGTACTTAAATACCACCAAGGCATGTCATGCTTACTATGAGGTAAACAGAAAGTTTATTCTTTCTAAAGATGTGATTTTTATTTAATCCACTAAGAATCACAACATTGTTGAACGACAACTTAATCATCTTGATATATTTACCCATGTAAATACATATAATGAGTTTGATAATTATATTCCACATATTGAAGGGGGGATCCCTATCTTGAATCAATCTCTAGAATCTACTTTTGAAGTGCCATGTTTTCCTCTTGTAGAATATCTAGCCACTTCATGAGAATAGGAGATTCAATTAGATGATGTACTTGATAGGATGGAAAGGCTACATGCATACCATCTCAATCAATGGGCAAACCTAGACCATCACAAAAATCTCCAAAGTGGCTCACAAAGACACTTGAAAGTGTTGTTCTTGATGAAGTGGGAAAGAGGAAATATAGGAATTAAAAGTTCAACAAGAAAAGATAATGGAGGTGATGTAGATAATTTAGATTCGGGTTATATTAGTGATATGGATGTTTCGTATGATTTTGAATTGAATTTATATGTTAAATTTGAACCAACTTCCTTTGAATAAGTTCTTTTTCATGATGAGTGGAAATAAGCTATGTGGAAGGAGTATGATACTCTCATCAAGAATGAGACATGGGACTTGGTGGATCATCCATTTGGAACCAAACCAATTGGCTATATGTGGGTCTACAAGAACACGTACAAATGAAATTTTCACTTAACAAGCATAAGGCGAGGCTCTTGGTGAAAGGATATGTATAGAAAGAAGGAATAAACAAGGATGATACTTTTTTCCCCACAACAAAATGTATACCATTCATTCTAGAAGTACAAAATAAGTGGAAGATTCATAACATGGATGTGAAGACATCTTTCTTGAATGGGGATTTGAGAAAGAATGTCTACATGTCACAATTAGAAGGATTTATTGTGAATGGTCAATAACATAAGGTATGCAACCTCATCAAGTGTTTGTATTATCTAAAGCAATCACCTTGTGCATGGTATGAAAAGATAACTAAGCATATTTTGAAAATCAATTTCAAGCATTTTAATCTTGATGACACTACTTTGCTTGTCAACAAAGTTAGCAAAACTATTGTGTATCTTGTGGTGAATGTAGATGATCTTTTGATAATAGGGAACAATGAAACATATATTGCATCAATAAAGAAATAATTGAAAAAGGGTTTTGAGATGATAAACATGGGATATCTTCACTACTACTTGGATATTTAAGTAACTTAAAATCCAATGTATATATTCATTTCCCAAAAGAAATACATTGGAGTGTTGTTGAATAAATTTGGCAAGATTGATTGAAATCTACTATCTACTCCAATAGAGATAAATTTGAATCTAACATCAAAAGAAGGGAGTGAATATGTGGATGCCTCTAAATATAGACATCTTGTGGGGATTTTTATCTACCTTACCACTACTAGACCATACATCTCATTTGCAGTTGGGATCCTTTATAGATTCATGCAAAAACATTATGAACAACATCGATGTGCTATAAAGAATTTCTAATTTACTTGAAGGGAACTCAAGACTTTGTTCTCAAATAATTTAAGGTGGAGGACTTTAAGCTACTTGGATATAGAGATTCATAATTTGATGGAGATAAGGAGAATAGAGTGTCTACTTTAGGATATTTCATGAGTCTTGGGTAAACAACTATCTCTTGGATATCACAACAAGCAATTTATTCTAGCATATTCCACTATACAGGTAGATTATGTCATTGCTAAAGAGGAAAAAAAGAAGATTGTATGACTCAATAAGATACTAGAGGATTTGTAGGAGAAATAGGTGAATCCTACTTCACTTTTTATTCACCAAACTTCTGCAATCAAGTTGGCCAAGAATCCTATATTCCATTATCGAACAAAGCACATCACATGATGTAGGTCATCTAATTTGAAATCATCTAGAGGCCAAGACCATTCATCTGATACATTGTTCCACAAATGAGTAAATTACAAACGTCTTCACTAAAGTACTTGGAAGAGAAAAGTTTGAAAATTTCAAAAGTATGGTTAGACTCACAAACAATCGTTTGGATTAAAGGGGAGAACGTTAGATACCTAATATTAGGGATTATGGTGTCCTATAAATATTTTTATTGATAAATACGAGTCACATGTGAAAAGGAACAATAGCCAAGCCTATCAGAAGAAGAAAGCAAAGTTCATCTCTATGTATTTATATATGGATCACATTAATAAAAATAGTAGTCATTTAAGTTATCAATAATCCTATCAACTAGTTACCACTTGAAGCATTAATGGATGGATTGTGATTGTTTCCAACATGGTGGAAAGATTAGAAACCTAACTAAGAACTAGGACTCTCATTCTCAAACCCAACCTTAATGCTAACATAGAAAATGGTTGTGGTGTGCATTCATGATAGTTTAATTTATTGAAAATTGTAATGATATTTTGATCCTTTATTTTGACTCAAAATGTTATGATGAAATCTAACACGAGTTTATTAACTTGACAATAACTATGATCTCAAATGATAACTTCAACACTAAAATATTATATTTTGAAAAAAAACACAAAATTCAATATCTGAATTGATTTTTAAATCTTGCACTTCCCTAAATGACAACCAATTACACTTCCCTAAATGACAACCAATTAAAAAAGTGATATGCTACTACATCACTCAAAAGAATACAGAACAAAACAAGTGACAGAGGAGGGTGCTCCCATCTCTCTATTGCATAAGAGAAGGGAACTATGGAAATTGAATCTAAGTGATGATAACAACATTGTTTCAATCAACTTATCAAACTAAATCCAATTAACTTGTACAAAATTACCTATTGCTTATTCGATGCTTATGAACAATGCGTTACCTATCATTGGACTTTGGTTGCATGCCTCATATTTCATATTTTGAAAACGTTATTTCAAGATAATGCCACGTAGGGTTAGATTTAACTCTACTTGTTTCGGGATGATACCATGTCGGGTTAGTTTTACTCCTAATGAAGTCAAACCGACTCCTCTATTATATTACTCTTGGTCCTTACATGTTTGATTAAATAAAAATATTAAAGGGACACATTTTAGTTTTTAGTTTTTATTAAATTTAATAAAATAATAGTCGAAACACAGTTAACTATTTTAAATTAATTCGAATTGTTAAAAATCTTTTAAAAAATTAAAATCACAAGAAAACTTTAAGCACGAAAATAAAATAAACTCCCCACAATTATTTAAAACATTGGTTTAAATATTTTTTTAATAAAAATAACTTTTTAAATAATCTAGATTGAAAGAGGGTATAAGCGAGGTGCAGAACACCTCGACATTTTTTCTTCAGATTCCATTTGACTCTCACCCGGTTGGGCACGGCCACGGCTCGCAGGTTCTGTGCGATTAAAAAAACCACAGAATTGGCTGTCATTTAGGGAAGTGCAAGATTTAAAAATCAATTCAGATGGGACGTATTCATCGGATCGATAGAAGTGATGGTGTCATTTATCAATTTTGAAAGGGTAATTTAAATTTAAATTTGAAAGGTAATATTATAACTGTTTTATGAAAAATGTTTTAATAAATTATTATATAAGAAAAGTATGTTTTATAAAAAATAATATTTTTTAAAATAATGGAATGCATATAGTGAGGAATTTCATGGGACATTTTCTCATTATTCTGAGGATGATATATCTTGGGAAATATATTGAGTATTTCTCTTCAATGTGAGGATGACATCTTTTACTTTTGGTAATTTAACTTTTTAGATTATATTTTAAAATTTGGGTAACTTAACTTGGTTGGGACATTAGGTAGGGTCTATAATATTTATAGGCTTTATATCATGATTTCATGTTTTTAAGTGAACTTGAATTAACTCACTAAATATCATTTTAACTATGGAGTAAGATTTTAAACTATTTTTTATTGGTTAGAAGCTTGGTTAGGCTTCTAGTTCTAGGGGGTTTTGACTATTTACAAAACTCTAAAATCCATTTAGAAAAAGTGGAAGTCTCCTTTGTTATGGATCATCAAAAAAAATTAATTTTGGATTCCAATCCTAGTTTTTAAAGGTTTTTTTACTTTCAAAAAATAAGAAAAAAAAAATGAAATTCTAAATAAAATATTATCCTTCCAAATTTTTGTAATATTTAAAATTAATCAACCATTAAATAAATAAATTGTAAATTTAATAAAAATTAGTAATATGTAGACTTTGTAATTTTCAAATTTAATTTATTTGAAGATTAAAAGACATAGGCATTTTTTGGAGGAATTTCAAAGTGTTAAAAATCACAAGAAATACCAAGAAGAAATTAAATGAGAGTGATAGAAAAAAATGCATATAAACTATAAAAGAGAATGGTCAATTTGGAGATTAAAGAAGTGAGAAATGGATAATGCATGAAATTGAATGAACAAAATCACAATTCTCACCAATATAACTACAATTTTAAGTTTTGTTATGTGAACAAAGTCCATTTCAAGTTTTGTTAGGTTGACAACATCCTCATATAAATGTTTATATATAAACTTAATCAACATACATCTTAAAAACTTTTTCTTAACTTGATAGGTTTTTTTAATCCCAAAGATACGCATTAACAAACATCAAACAATGCAAAAAAGTAAGTATGGACACATGAGTTATGGGCTCTAAATAGCATTCCATTCATTGAATAGATGAGGATAATGAGTGTTAATAATACATGAGTGCAAGTGGAGATTCGAGAAGTCAATATAAAATGACAAATATGTCTTTAACAATGCGGTAGTATTGGCATGCGTATTTGATTTTTTCATGTTGTGGAAGGGTACATACTACCTACAGATATTTTAATTGGAATAGTCTCCATCCTTCAATGCTCCAACATGTTCACTTTGTCAGAATTTAACTTAAGTGGGGGAGGTTAACAAACATGATATCTAACCAACTGAGCTATGAACTCAACACATGATATGACTAGGTATTTAATGTACATAGAAGAAGCAACTAACGTGAATAACTATTATAAAAAGATCATTAACCCTAATCTGGAATATTAGAATAACTAACTTAAAAAAGAAAATCAACATTGTTAAAATAATAGGTGGCTCTTAATAGCTCCATAGTGAAACTAAAGTTAGATAATCCCTAAAAAGTTATGAGATGAAAAAATTTATATCTTTGTAAAAGTAAAAAGGTGAAGGATGAAAAATGTTTTTTCCTAAAATATCCAATAAACCCATATTATATTTCAATTTTAGCAAAATTATATTATATTAAATCACATTTTTATGTTTTAATTCATAAAACTATAAAAATTAAGAAAAACTTATATTTTTTTAGTATAAATAAAATTTTAAAGAAAAACAATTATTTTTTTTAGCAATTTATCTCTATAATGATCCAACTCCACTGTTTTGAAAAAAACAAAAATAAACGTTCAAATTTCTTTCCCAAATTTTGTAAAAATAGGTTCAAAATATCGCTGTGCTCCTTGAAGACGAGGAAACAACTTTGTTTAATTAAGATCAACCGTATATAACATACATCCAAGACTTCCGAGTCTAATTGATTTAAAGACAAGTTAGTTCAAGAAAATTTACTAATTTAATTCAGGTAATCAGTATTACCTGTGATGGCACTGCTCTGACAATTTGGAATTAGGAAACCCTTTTGTCATCTCCGTAATCCAATCCTATATACAATAATTCAAACATGAGACCTTGAAATTCCTTATAAGCTTAATGGGAATTCTCATGCTTCTACACCTTACCTGAACATAAAGACGACCGTTCCAGTTGCGCTTGTTCTTGCACTTCATAAGATCCCGCCTCACGTTGGCCACTGCAGGATTCCCTTTCCAGTAGGCCATCGGATCTCTGTCCTCCCACTTTACTTCTCGGCTGACATTCACTATCTCCTTCACTAATGTTTCCCATGTTGGTGTTCCTATCTCCGGCCTACAGGGAACTAAATGTTAACTTCAAATTCAGTATGCCATTCAGCTATGTAATACAATATTTGTTCGATAATTGCAATATTTACAGAAGTTAACGCAAACATAACGCACCGATCAGGCCAGAATTAAATACAATATATATAGAACATATAGAGTTAGACCTGAGTAGTATCTGAAGCATTTAAGATCTGACTCTGTATATTTGAAATATATTGCATTTAATGTTATGGTGTTTTCCACGACTTCAATGACAAAATGAAAGGTTCAATTTCCTCTGATAGCAATAAAAAAATGCGATTGAGAGAATCTATAGTTCAATTTCTTATAATACAATCAAGCCTGTGATTGAGACTGGATTCCATCTATCCTTCAATCAAGGCACTATTGAATAAATGCGCACAGCGAAATATTTATTTACAAAATATGTCCTCAACTTAACCAAACCTAAATAAGTATTCTGTTATTGTTCAATGGGCTATATTGTTCAATGTGCTATTTGTTATTGTTCAATGGGCTATATTGTTCAATGTGCTATTTTAAAGGTTTCAGGTTTTTTATATTTTATTCCTATTGTGATTGGAATTTGAGTGTATAAATGGATTCAGCATCTTCAAAAATATGAAGTCATCAGAATATATAATTTCAACTACTGAAATTTGCAATTTCATCCATCCTTTAAAAATTCTTCTTGGATTTTGGAAAAATCACCCATGAAAAATGTAGCTGAAAAATAATAAAAACTTAGAACTTTAAACTACTCTATGTTTGAATCTTCTAACATAGAAAAGAATCGAAAGCCAGCAAACAATAAGGATATACAATATAAATATACCTTGAAATATGCATAGTCACAAATAATAAGAATATTTGTTTAGATTGAAGCATTTAAGTCCAACAAAAACCACCTAACATTCAGCAATGTTAGGTGGTGAGTTCAATGTTAGGTGATTTTTGTTGGATTGAAATTGTAGTTCTTTCAAGTTTATTTTTCATTCTCACGCACAGTTTTGTCTTTTCTTTTTTAAATTTCAGTAATTTGAATTATTTATTTTAAATGGATTAAATTTTTTGAAACCAAATTTTATAATTAAAATACATCGTTCAATTGAGATGCAATGACTGAGGTAACCAATATTGACAGGACTTCAGAAAACAAGGCACGGAGAAATTAAGTCACGATTTAATTTAGGTGACAGGACTTCAGAAAAGAAGGCACAGAGAAATTAAGTCACATTTTAACTGAGGTGCAGTGAATTAAGCCAAAGGCACCAGTGGAGGAGAGGAACTTCAAGGAATCAAGTCATCAAGAAATTAGGTAACAGGTTGAGTAGGATGCAGGACCAAATGAACTATTTTGATTTTGGTTTTGTTTAACCTCAAGTCATCAAGAAATTAGGTATCAGGTTGAGTAAGATGCAGGACCAAATGAACTATTTTGAGTTTGGTTTTGTTTAACGTCAAGTCATCAAGAAATTAGGTATCAGGTTGAGTAGGATGCAGGACCAAATGAACTCTTTTGTGTTTGGTTTTGTTTAACCCCAAGTCATCAAGAAATTAGGTATCAGGTTGAGTAGGATGCAGGACCAAATGAACTATTTTGAGTTTGGTTTTGTTTAACCTCAAGTTATCAAGAAATTAGGATAAGGCAGGAAAAGGTTTAGACCAGATCCCCATGTTGCTAAATGCTACCTGCCCCAGATTCCAAGAAAGGCGTCCCACCAACAGAACAATGAAGACTAACCAGCAGAACTTGCCAGACCAGCCATACATCGACCTAGACACCAGGGCCCTACACCCAGACACCTCCCTACACCCAGACACCTCTACATCAAAGACTATACCACACATAACCAGTCAGATTCAGACCCAATCAAAAATATGGAACAACTCACTCCCAATATGAGACATCCAGACTAATTAGCTCTCAGGTTGAGTAGGATGCAGGACCAAATGAACTATTTTGTGTTTGGTTTTGTTTAACTTCAAATCATTAAGAAATTAGCTATCAGGTTGAGTAGGATGCAGGACCAAATGAACTATTTTGTGTTTGGTTTTGTTTAACCTCAAGTCATCAAGAAATTAGCTATCAGGTTGAGTAGGATGCAGGACCAAATGAACTATTTTGTGTTTGGTTTTGTTTAACCTCAAATCATCAAGAAATTATCGATCAGGTTGAGAAGGATGCAGTACCAAATGAACTATTTTGAGTTTGGTTTTGTTTAACCTCAAGTCATCAAGAAATTAGGTATCAGGTTGAGTAGGATGCAGGACTAAATGAACTATTTTGTGTTTGGTTTTGTTTAACCTCAAATCATCAAGAAATTACGTATCAGGTTGAGTAGGATGCAGGACCAAGTGAACTATTTTGATTTTGGTTTTGTTTAACCTCAAATCATCAAGAAATTAGGTATCAGGTTGAGTAGGATGCAGGACCAAATGAACTATTTTGAGTTTGGTTTTATTTAACCTTCAACAGGTAGAGCCATACCATGCAGCACAACTTCAAAAACAAAGCTAGATCGAGTACATGCTAGTTACGTGCGCACTCAATTGGGTGCATTGATAATGAACAACATAAACTTACGAGCTCATCTAGACTTTGGTTCAGATTGCCATGCTAATAAATACATCTATCTAATAAATTCAACTCAACTGGGTATGGAGTATGGAACTTACCATCCCCAAAAAGACCAATCTGGGAACGCAATATCAAAAGAATCTTCGCTACCGCAATAGCGAAACAGTGGGGGAGGAGCCTTGGCCGGATCACTGTAGTCGGCTCGTTGGAAAGTGGGTCTGTCATCACAATTGAACATCAAGTCCAAGTCCGGAAGCATTCTGGGATAGTATTTCAGCAACTGCGCGATTCCCCAAATCGTAAACAGATCTCTGGTTTGATAAGACTTTTGATAGGATTCCACATACATCCTGTGGTTCACAATCGTCAGCCTAAAATACGCCGATTTCTTTGCTGCTTCAACCATGTCCAACGTAATTCCAGTCTTGGCCCAAGGCTTCATGTCCTGCCGAATCCACTTAAAATAAAACGGGCACGACGAGGGTTCCTGATGATAATTAGGCTTACTCAGAACTTGAAGCCGTGACTGCGAGAACACAGCGCTGGGCGAACAGTTTAGCATTTCCTGGGTCCTCGCTATTCTGTCCCAGACGGTGGCGTTCTCTATCTGGTTTTGATTCGGAAGTGGCAGAAACATGGTCGACATCGCTCGTTGTTCCCATATGTCATCAGACTGTTAAGATCAAAGTTCAATTCATGGTTATTTTCGAGCTTTCATACAGAAAAAATTGTGATAATAAATCTCAGATCGAAACTGATCATACCCAACGCTTGAGAAGGAAGATGGGCACGGCTATAATCGCCAAAAAGAACAGTACCGAACCATATCCAACATTAATTAATCGGCCTCTCACTTTATGTCGGATGATTTCTCCCATTTCTGTTGGATCTTTGCTCCGAGGAACCCTTCAACTCGCATCCTCATTACTTACATTCGCAAGGGCAGACCAGTTCGACTGGATATTTATTCTCCAGTTGGTATACGTCCATATCGAAGTGGGCACGCTT
Source organism: Picea engelmannii (assembly GCA_009831015.1). Lineage (NCBI taxonomy): Eukaryota > Viridiplantae > Streptophyta > Pinopsida > Pinales > Pinaceae > Picea > Picea engelmannii. Next base: position 138,041 of record ML778878.1, read on the forward strand.
AAACGTATAATATGAGAATGGTCGGAAGCTGACAACGCCATAGCTTATTGAATGGAATGCCCGGGTCTTGTACCACCACCAAGGCGTGAAATAATAAATATCGTTATAAATACCTACTCTGAAATTATTCAAATCTAGTTCAGCCAAAAATGACGTGCCAAAAATAGACTTGGATTTATAATATGTCATTATAAAACACATTATAGGTCAATGGCATTATATGTATATATATTCGATTCTAAATCTTCCTGCCTTTCATTATAAATGACGTGCCAAAAATATGTTTAGTTTTATAATGTCATTATTAAAAACATAGTATAGGCCAATCACGTTATATATATATATATATATAACGTGATTGACTTATACTATGTAATTTCTGTTTATGTATTTTTGACTATTCAAACCTAAATCAAGCCTCCTCTCGTTCTAAATGACGTTTCTAAAATAGATTTAGATTTATATTATATCATTCTGTATTATGCATTTTACGTCAATCAGGTTTTATATATCGAGGTAGTTTATTTAAAAGTTTTAAGTTTTTGACTTTTTCTAAGAAAGGCCATTGTTGGGAAAGTCTCAATTTTACAATGCTCTTATGAATGCATAAATTTATTAAGCCCATTCAAAAACTCCAAGGTACTTAGAATTTGTATGTTGACATATATGTCTTTACTTTTTATAAATATAAATACGTGCCAAAAATAGATTTAGATTTGTATTATATTATTATTAATGATATATTGATGGTCAATAAGGTTTTATATATGTAAATATATAGACATGGAATAATCATATACGTCTTTCTTAGTGTTTATTTCTTGTAGGTTATAAATTTAAATTGGGAAAGGGTATTGTCCTAAACACAAGAAGATCTTATTCAAATATTTGGTGCTAAGTAAGGTGGTGATATTGATGGACATTTGACTAACTTCATGTTAATATGTGTTATTTTAAATCCTATTTAATGAGGCACATTAAAATAAAGAGATCATAGTATTTTGACTCAATATTGATATCATTATTATTATGTGATCCAAAAAGGATCCAGAGAAGACTAAGGATGACTCAGAATTTACAAAAGCAACTTAGGAAGCTCAGAATGACCTCAGCAGATAGAGAAAGGGAAAAAATTCAAAGTCTTCAAAGCTCATTAAAATTCCCATCATTGTGAAGATCACGTCGCAAGATTTTCAACGACTTAAACGGCTCATCCAACAGAGTTATGGATCAAAAGATATTCACGGTAAAAGTTTTGGTCAACCTAGACCAATCAACATGGATGAATCAACATCTGTACTATTGACGTCAGTGTCAGTATGGATGGCATCATCGTCCATACAATGTATGTGACACATGCAAAGGGCGACACATGTCATGTTGATGTCAACATGGTGATGTGGCAGCACTAGAGACTGCCACGTGTCACTCATTTTTTGACTTTTTCGATCAAATCCATGGACCAATAGGAAGGTGCCACGAGGTAGTCCATACAACCACATGGCAGACAGTATAACCACCCGACAGGTGACATGGCAGGATGCCATGGCAGAGGTGACATGGTTGTCCGTGCAATGAGGTGACATGGGACAATGAAAGGCCGCCACATGGCCCATTCATGGGATGCCACGTGGCAGCGGAAAAATGCCCAAGGATGCCCAACAACCAAACGTTAAAAGGGCTCCAACCCCTAGTCCACTAAACTCATAATACAATATGCCACCATATCTGGCGGGATCTATCACATCCAGATCATACTCCAAAGTTAGAATCAATCCCAACGATCAGCACACATATATATATGCCTTGTATTAAAATGGAGGTCTATGGGCTTGACCCCAGAACCTCCTCTAACCAAAGTGCTTTAAATATATCCGCCAACCAAGAAGCCAAACGACTTTGTTGGTATATCCGCCTGCCAAAATTACTTAAGATTTGAGTTTGCCAGAGTTCAGGGGTCAGACTAGGGGGCGTACGACTGTACAGACGGGGATGGAAATCGAGAAATTCCCCATCAATTTAATTGCAGGAGGAGGCATGGAAACCGAGACAAATTTTCTCAATGGACTGAAAGTGCCAGACTTAGATCAAGGTGTGGAGACAGTCGTTTTTGGGTAATTTGATGCTAAGAATTCAATGGTGTTATTTGTTTTCTTATCTCAACAAAAATTCTGCAGATTAAATCTAGAATGAGGTATACTTATGTATTTTGCCAAATTCTTTTGTTGTGTTAATAAAAAGGCCTACCTATTTGAGAGCAGGAACCAGAGACATAGTTCGGGCAAACCCCTTTATCAAGTTTTTTGTGTTCAGATATGATGCATATGTCTCTTCATTATTGATTTATTCCTTCTTTATGGTGCACTTCAATTTATGCTCATTTAATACAATTCTTTAATAAGTCACATCGATGAAAAGATCCTGGATCATGTTTGTATCAGAGAAGTCATTTTTTACTTGAATTGTTGAGTGTGAATGCTTACTAGGACCAAGCATAAGTAGGGTGAAGGAACTCTTAATACTTTCAATCCTGAAGGAAGAAAATGGTCGAAGATGACAAGCGTGATGAACAAGAGAAAAACTTCCATATGGTCTTTTATCGCATCTCAGAAACGATTGAGCGAATGTGTGGAGACTATGAGAAGAGGATGAAGAAGAAAAGGAAGAAAAAGGAAGCACAAGCAGATGACAATTATTTAGTGAATCAAGGGGATGGAGGAGACCCTCCTGAGCCTCCATCTTCACCATCAAGTTCTAGCTCTTCTTCATCTGTGCATTCTCACCATTCTCCTCATTCTAGCCATAAAACTTCTTTTAAGAAACCATTGTTAAAGCTTGATGTAAAATTTTATTTACCTATGTTTAATGAAGATGCTAATCCTGAAAAGCTAGATAATTGGATACGACAGGTTGAAGTATATTATCATGTTCAACAAATTGATGAAGAGGAAGATAAAGCGAAATTGGCCTCTCTTCAGTTGGAAGGATTTTGAAAAGTCAACAAGAATCATGTGTCTAATTTACTTTTCCCTTAAATAAATTAGACAATAAATATTAATCTATTATTTCATTCATAACTAAGTGAGTTGGATTTGTAACAGAATTATAAGTGTAGTTAAGTGAGTTAAGATCAGTTGTACTAGTTGTAACTAAACTTGCACTAGTGAGAGTTCAGTAAATTAGTGAACTCACATGCAACTGAAGATTTGTCATGGTTAACTACATGCATGTCAGATCCAGTGGAGACCCAGTTGAGATAACAGGTGAAAGGGACAGTTTAGCTATCAATTGTGATTTGATCACACATGCAGTGGATATGCTTATGAGCATGTGCAAACTAGGCAATTTGTAATTCCAGTTGTGAGAATTCTAATTTCAAGGATTTGTGCAGAGGAGGCAAGCTGTCTGGACATAGGAATTGGCACATGTATTTGTTGATTTGTGTATGACAGTGTGAGACGATTGTATTGTACTGAGAGCTCTTGGATTAGAGTTTTGTATGAGATTGTTTCATGATTCATGATATACATAATATATGATAGTGGGGTTTTTAGCTTTACGCTTTCTCGGAAAAACTTCTGTGTTATGTGTTCTTGATATTTCACTTTGTGATTGTGGTTCAATTTTCCACAAGAATAATAGTAGAAGTGATTTTGTATTTAACAATGGTGTATAATTGTTAGATCCAGAGAATCACAGGAAATACTTAATTTGTATTGAAATTTATACATGGTATCAGAGCCATGGAGGCCACAAAGCTAAGGAAGTGAGGTGCGAACATAATTTTATTTTTGCAGGTCTCGTCTCTAACAGGGTGTGAACTTTAGTACTGTAGACTACGCACAGTTCTCAAAGAAAAAATTCTCGCACCCTACTCAAAGGCAGGGTGTGAACTTCATTGAGATTCTCGCAAGCTACTTAAGGGAGAAGTGCAAACCTCCCTCACCCCACAGTGAAGTACAGTGCAAAATTTCCTAGAGGGTTCGTAGGCTATACACTAGCAGGGTGCGAACTTCCTCAGAGAGTTCACAGGTTAGACATTTGCAGGGTGTGAACCTCCCAGGGAAAGAGAGATTGTAGTAGTTGAGTTTATGGTTGGATAACATTCGAATTTGCAATATTTTCTTGGTGCGACAGTTGATTCAAGATTGAAATGTCTTTCAATGGCTTGAGGTTAGAGTATGCACTCGAGGGCATCTCTAACTACATTGCTTGGAACGACAGGATGGAGGCAGTACTTGAAGACAATGGCTTGCAGGATTACATTGATAGAGATGTTCCTAAGACGGATGCAACAGGCACTACAAATCTTGATGCATGGAAAAATAAAGTGGCAAAGGCGAGGAGGATTCAATTGGAGGGAGTATGAGACCACATTGTCTCAAGTCTCCATGGGAAAACCACACCACATGCAATCTGGAAGGTTTTGACGGGTTTGTTCCAAAACAGTAGCGACCATAAGAAATTGGCGCTCAAAGATAAACTTAGGAAGACCAAGATGGAGAAGGGTGACACCATTCCAAAATATCTCATGAAGTTTGTCCAATGTTGAGATGAGCTTTGAAGTGTGGGAATAACAGTCGCTGCTGATGATTTGGTGATCTTGGCACTCCTAGGATTTCCCAAGAGTTGGCACAGTTATCAAGGCTCTATCAATGGAAGGGAAAAATTGTCCGATTAGGAGCAACTATGGTCGGATCTACTGCAAGAGGAGTTCAGGTGGAACACCAAAGATGGATCTTCATCAAAGCGTGATGATGAAGAGGATTGTGCTTTAACTGCCAAGGAAAGGAAAGGGAAAGGGAAGAAATTCCATCCAAAATCTGAGTCTAAAGTCAAGAAGCTGGATTTGTCCAAAGTGAAGTGTTTTCACTGTCACGAACATGGGCATCTCACTACTAACTGTCCATGGAAGAGGAAGAACAAGACGATTGTTGGAGCTGCAACTAGTGAGGCTCTTGTCTCACAATTTGAACTTGACTTCGGTTTGATCACATGCATGGATTCAAGTGCATCAGGATTGGTGTGGTATTTGGATAGTGGTGCTTCCTTCCACATGACGGGAGATAAAGAGTCTTTCATTGACTTGGAGGAGAAATATCTCAGAATGCATATATATATGAGTGACGATGGATGATACAGTGCAACTGGTATTGGTACCATTACCTTTTAGAGGGAGTCAGGTAAACCATTTCAATTGAAAAATGTTATACATGTTCCAGGTCTAAAGAAAAACTTGGTCTCAGTCGCAATGTTGGAGGATAGAGGCTATGATGTTGTTTTTAGTAGTGGAAAAGCCTACCTGCGACATAAATCAACGGGTCAAGTCAAGAAGATAGGTATTCGAGTTAAGAATCTCTACATGCTGGAGGTAGATGGTTGCAGTGCCATGATAGGAAATATAGAAAAAGTGGTGAGCCAGGATGAAGGTGAATTATGGCATAGGAGATTGGGCCATCTTCATCATGGAGCCTTGAAGATAATGCAACAAATATCTACTAGAATTCCAAGGGGAACACTTGCTCAGTTAGATCAGTGCAAGGGGTGCACCCTGGGGAAGTATGTGAAGTCCACCTTTCATGAAAAGGAGAACCATGCTTCGGTAATCCTAGAGAGAATTCACACCGATGTGTGTGGACCATTCTAAGTTGCTTCAATAGAAAAACATAGGTATTATGTTATTTTTGTTGATGACTTTTCTCGTAAATGCTGGATATTCTTCATGCAGAAGAAGGATCAAACATTCTCAAAGTTCTATGAGTTTAAAGCATTGGTGGATAAAGAGTTGGGGAAGCAAGTGAAGGCTCTAAGGAGCGATAATGGTGGAAAATACATCTCTAACGAATTCAAAGACTTCTGCAGTAGAGAAGGAATTAGAAGAGAACTCATAGCGCCTCATAACCCACAACAAAATGGGGTCGTGGAGAGAAAGAATAGAACGATCGTGGGTGCAACACGAGCGATGTTGCATGATCAAGGCCTACCAATGCATTTGTGGGCAGAAGCATGCAATACTACGGTTTATGTGCAGAACCGTTGTCCTCATAGAGTACTTGGCATGAGTACACCTGAAGAAGCTTTTTCTGGTAAGAAACCTGATGTTTCTCATTTTAAAATTTTTGGCTCATTTGTTTATGTGCATGTGACCAAGGACTCCAGGAAGAAGCTAGAACCAACTGCTGAAGTTGGGATATTTGTGGGGTGCACAGAAACACCCCATAATTATCGTGTGTATTTTTCGAACAGTAAGATGACTGTTATGCGACGGGATATAAAATTCGATGAGGGGAAAGCCATGCAGTTGTTGCTTGAGAGGGAGCTAGACTTGCATGCAGAAGAGGAACTGTTGGTTCCCAAGGATGAGTCTCAAGATGTGGATTAGCCACATGAGGAGGTTCATGGAGTGGAGGAAACCACTCAAGCAGAGCCATCCATCAGAAATGGCAGAAAGTGCACCACAGAAGTTGACAGATTGAGACTAGATGTTGCACATAATGTAGGAGCCCCTACTTCACAACGCAGACATAGACAACCTCCTGATCGATTTGCCGGATACATGGATCTCATGAGCAAATGTGATGTGACTGAACCATGTTTCTTTCAGGAAGCAGTGCAGGACCCCACTTGGGTTGATGCTATGGTATAGGAGTATGACTCCATTGTCAAAAACAGTGCATGGGAAATTGTCCCAAGACCGGTCGAAAAATCAATGGTAGGTTCAAGATGGATCTACAAGTTAAAGCAAGATGTTGATGGGAGTGTTGAGAAATATAAGGCCAGGTTTGTGGCCCGGGGATTCTCACAAATTGAGGGGATATATTATGCTAAGACATTTGCATGTGTCGCAAGGTACTCTTCCATAAGATCCATCCTTACACTCTCAGCGCAGATGGGCTGGCGCATTCATTAGATGGATGTAAAAACTGCGTTCCACAACGGGATCATTGAGGAAGAAGTGTACATTGAGCATTCAAAAGGTTTTGAGACCTTTGACAGAGATTCACATGTGTGCAGACTCAAGAAAGAACTGTATAGGCTGAAGCAAGCACCCCGTGCTTGGTACACTCAGATAGACAACTATTTCATTGGATTGGGCTTCACCAAAAGTGAAGCGGATGAAAACCTATACCAAATTGTGGTGGAGGGTAATATTTTAGTCATTGCTCTTTATGTTGATGATTTAATACTAACTGGTGATGAGCAGCTGATACACTCATGCAAGGATGACCTTACAAAAGAGTTCGAGATGAAGGATTTGGGCCTTCTTCATTATTTCCTTGGATTGGAAATATGGCAGGGAGATGGTGAAATTTTTTTGTCTCAAGGAAAGTATGCAAGGGAGATACTAGGTAAGTTTCACATGGAGGGATGCAAACCCATGGATACTCCTCTTCCAGGAAACTGGAGGAAAGAGGATGCTACTTCTGGAGAAGTAGTGGATGCTACTGTCTATCGACAGTTAGTGGGTTCACTAATGTATTTAATGAACATGAGACAGAACATTTTCTATGCAGTTAACCAGCTAAGTCAAGCGATGGTTAAGCCTACCAAATTCTTTTGGAAGGTAGGTAAGCATGTCCTGAGATATCTAAAGGGCACATTTGAGTATGGATTATGGTACAGACAGACCGATAAGGTGAAGTTGCATGGCTTCACAGATGCAGATTGTGTGGGCAGCTCAACGGACATAAAGAGCACATCAGGGGGGATCTTTAGTATCGGATCTACAGTTATTTCTTTGTACAGCAGGAAACAAAGATCTGTGGCACTCAGTTCAGCAGAAGCAGAATACATGGCAGTGAGTCACACTGCAGGTGAGGCCATCTGGATGAGAAAGATCTTGGTTGGTTTGTTTGGTTCTCATTTAGATCCAATAGTGATTTATTGTGATAATCAAAGTTGCATTAAACTCTCGATTAATCCTGTGTTTCATGACAGATCTAAGCATATAGACATCCAGTATCATCATCTTAGAGATTGTGTGCAGCGAAAGATCATGTTGCTTCAATACATTCCTATAGAAGATCATGATGCAGACATTCTGAGGAAGGCACTCACCAGGAGAAAATTCGAATGTCATAGAGACAGGATTGGGGTTAAGGATAATCCCTTTCTTGTTGAGAGGGAGTGTTGAAAAGTCAACAAGAATCATGTGTCTAATTTACTTTTCCCTCAAATAAATTAGACAATAAATATTAATCTATTATTTCATTCATAACTGAGTGAGTTGGATTTGCAACAGAATTATAAGTGTAGTTAAGTGAGTTAAGATCAATTGTACTAGTTGTAACTAAACTTGCACTAGTGAGAATTCATTAAATCAGTGAACTCACATGCAACTGAAGATTCGCCATGGTTAACTACATGCATATCAGATCTAGTGGAGACCTAGTTGAGATAACAGGTAAAAGGGACAATTTGGCTATCAGTTGTGATTCTATCACACATGCAATGGATATTCTTATGAGCATGTGCAAACTAGGCAATTGGTAATTCCAATTGTGAGAATTCTAATTGCAAGGATTTGTGCAGAGGAGGCAAGCTGTCTGGACAAAGGAATTGGCACATGTATTTGCTGATTTGTGTATGACAGTGTGAGACGATTGTGTTCCTGATATTTCACTTTGTGATTGTGGTTGTGATCGTGGTTTAATTTTCTGCAAGAATAATAGTAGAAGAAATTATGTATTAAACAGTGGTGTATAATTGTTAGATCAGGAGAATCAGAGGAAATACTTAATTTGTATTGAAATTTCTACAAAGGAACCTCTGTCGTATGGTGGGATAGAAAACTTCAGGATAGAAGTAAGTGTGGTAATATTCTTTCCTCATGGTCAGAATTTAAATCAGCAATAAGGAAACAATTTTATCCATTGGATTATTTACATAAAACATTGATGGAATGGAAAACTTTAAGATAAAGTAAAGGTCAAACTGTACAAATTTTCATGGAAGAATTTAGGAAGAAATCTCTTGCATTAAACATTCCTTTGGATTCTAATGAAACTTTAGTGAAGCACATTGGCACACTTCACAGTTATATTTGTCATACTTTACTATTATTTAACCCCACCAGTCTTGATGATGTTTGTGTGCAAGCGACTCACCTTGAGAAAAGGGGAAAGCATGTTCAATAAGATTCCACAAAGAAACCTTCCAATTTCCCACATAAGCAGTTTAAGAAGTTTAAAAGGAAGGACAAAAAGGCCTCCACTGTAAAGAGGGAAGAAGGAAACATATCTTGGTCTCATTGTAAGAATAATGGTCATGATGATGAACATTGTTGGAAACTACCTCCAGAGAAGATACTGAAACAGTTCGGTGGAAAGGGGAAGACAAAGACCGTTGCTACAATGCAAAAAGATCTTGGTTCTGATTCATGAGATAAATGAAAGATCACTACGGTTGGAGTACAAGGTAAAGATTCCCTTCATGCTAGTTCAAATTCCAATAATGAATCGCATGATGATGAAAGAAAGAGCAATTAATTATTTCATATCAGAGTTGTATCTAAGCACACTAAGATAGATACATTATTTGATCTGCGTTCCCAAGTAAATTTGATATCTGAAACACTTGTTAAAAACATGGGTCTTGAAACTAAACCATATCCAAAGCCTTATCCTCTTGGTTGGGTATGTGATAAAACAAAACTTAATGTCACCAAGCAATGTAGGGTCATATTTTTTGTTGCTTCAAAGTTGATTGATGAAGTGAATTTGGATGTCGTATCACTAGATATATGTGGCATAGTGATAGGGAGTCCTTATCATTATGATAGGAAAGTAGTCTTCTTTTGTCATGAGAACAAATATCACCTTACGAAAGGGGGAGTGGAATATATTGTTAGAGACCACATCATGAGGGTAAACACCACACCTGTTAATGCAGGGCAAATGAAGAGACTCATACACACTAATAAGAGATATGTACTCATGGTCGTAAGGGAAAAGGATGTCGGAACATCTTTCGCCTTCCAAGGATGTGATCCTTCTCATAAGAAACAATTAACTGATATTGTTTCTAAGTATGATGATATTTTCCAAGAACCAGATGGATTAACTCCTAAGAGGGAAATCCAACATGAAAAAATATTTATCAAGATTCTCCTCTTCCTAATGTCGACATGTACATGATGTAAGTTGTAGATATGACAGAGATCAAAAGGAAGGTACAAGGCTTATTGGATCAAGGGGTCATCGGGCCCAGTTCATATCCTTATGGTTCTTCGATCATGATGGTGCCAAAGAAGGATGAGACATGAAATTTTTTTGTCGATTACCGAGCCTTAAATAAAATCATGGTGAAAGATTGATACTCTCTTCCTCATATAGATTATTTACTTGATCAATTAAAGAATGTTGTTTATTTCACTAAGTTGGATTTGCGTAGTGCATACCATTAGATCGGGGTTGCAGAACATGATGCATAGAAAACTTCCTTTAAAACCAAATATGGATTGTTTGAGTGGTTAGTTATGCTATTTGGGATTTGTAATTCTCTGACAACCTTCATGTGTGTGATGAATGATGTATTCAATCCATTTCTAGATGATTTTGTGATTTTATATTTAGACAACATTCTTATATTTAGTGGGACTTGGGATGAACATGTAAGGTATGTAAAGCAAGTATTGGATACTTTGCAAAGGGAAACATTGTATGTAAAATTGTCAAAATGTGAATTTGGTAAGACTACACTTGTGTACTTAGTTCATATTGTAGGAGGAGGAAAATTGAAAATTTATCCTTCCAAGATTGATGTAATTGTAAATTCGCCTGAGCCCAAAAGTGTAACCAAAGTACTAAGCTTCTTAGGTTCATTCGAGTACTAGAGGAGATTCATTTAAAAAAAAAAATTATTGCAACTCCTTTGCATGGCTTAACCAGTGTGAAGAACACTTTTCAGTGGGGAGGAAAGCAACAAAAACATTTCGACACTTTGAAGGAAAAGATCAATATCGCACCAGTATTAGCACTGCCAAACATTCAACAACTTTTTGAGATCGAGACAGATTCTAGTGGATATGCCATGCGTGCAGTATTGATGCAATATCATAAGCCTATCTGTTACAAATCCAAAACTTTTAACCAAGTTGTTGTTAACTATCCTACATATGATAAAGAGTTGTATGCATTAGTTCAAAGCGTAAAGAAATGGATGCACTACTTGTTAGGGAAGGAAAAAATCATACATACAGATCATCAACCCTTACAGTATCCCCAAGAACAAACCAAGATGCAACAATCTCAACATTACAGGTGGATGGTTTTTCTTCAACAATTTCATTTGGTAATCAAATACAAAAAGGGTACAAGTAACAAGGTAGTTGATATGCTTTCTAGACCTCCTATTGCTACTTATATTATTTTGAACAATGCTTATTTATCTCATGATATCTTTGTGGAACATTATTACGTTGATGAAGATTTTAAAGAAGTATTTGAGATGCTCACCCGTGGTGCACAGGTAGAGAACTAATGTCTACAGGGAAAAAAAATCTACCATCTTGGAAAGTTATGTATTCCTACAAGTGAACGAGTCTATGTAATACGAGAAGCTCACATTTCTCTTGTGTTTGCGGATTTTGGGGTAGGAAAAACTATGGCTTATCTGCAGCGATTTTGTTACTGGCCTAAGATGAAAGCAATTGTAACTAAATATGTAAAGGGGTGTGTGATGTGTTCTACTTGTAATCCCACTAATAACAATTGGGGCTATACTCACCACTTCCCGCTCCATCCCATCCATGGGAAAGTATCTCCATGGATTTTGTAGGGGTTTTGCCAATTTTGAAATGGGGTCATGAATATTTGTGTGTTGTAGTGGATAGGTTCAGCAAGATGTGTATCTTGATATCATTTAAAAATCATATCATTGTTGAGGAGAATGCTAATCTCTTCTTTTAGTATGTTTGGGTTCACTTTAGGTTACCCACATCGATTATCTCGGATCGAGATACTCAATTCATTAGGGGTGTTTGAACAAGCTTCTGGAGAATGATGGACACCAAGTTGAAGAGGAGCACATCTTTGCATCCATAGACCTATGAATAGATAGAGGTTGTTAACTGAACAATGGTACTTTTTCTTTGAGGCTACTGCAGGAAGCATCCCAAGTTATGGGATGAACATATACCCTATGTACAACATGCTTACAATCAATCCTTACATTCCTCCACTCAATGTTCTCCTTTCAAGAAATGTTTTTTGTATTTTCCTAAGGTCCCTTTGGACTTGATGTATGGGAGAGATGTTGATTCAAATGAACAAAGAAATGAAGACAAAGCCTACAATTTCATTTAGAGGATCTAGCAGGTACACCAAGCAGTCAAGGAATAGTTGGAGAAAAGTCAAGAACAATATAAAGATCGACATGACAAACACATCGTTGATCATTAGTTCCAGGTTGGAGACTAGGTATGGCTTCACATCAACAAGGAGAGATTGAAGGATGAAGCAAACAAACTCAAGCCCATCTAATATGGAGCCTTCACTATTTTGGAGAAAAACGATACCAATGATTTTCTTCTAGATATTCCACCTTATATATAGATTTTCTTAGTTGTAAATGTAGAAAACTTGAAACCATTTTAGCCTCCCATGATCATGGATCAAGGTGAGGAAGTTTCAATACCTTCACTTGATGAGTTTTATTCTAAGTACTTGGATGAGTTGAAGGAAGATATCATCCTAAATAGAAGGATGAGGACTTCACATAGGGTTGATGTTGATTATCTTCGAGTTGGCTAAAAGGGCACACATCCAAGTAAGAAAAAGTGGATTGAGAATGACAAGGTGAGGGAACTCTTCCCTCACTTATCTGTTGATTGATGAAAGATTTTGGTGGTTCAAAAATCTATCAGTGGGAAGGCACGATCCAAAAAGGATCCAAAGAAGACTAAGGATAACTCATAATTCACAGAACCAACTCAAGAAGCTCAGAATGGCCTCAGCAGACAGAGAAAGGGAAAAAATTCAAAGTCTCCAAAAATTAGTGAAATTGGCATCATCACGAAGAGCACATCACAATATTTCCAACGATGTAAATGGCTCGTCAAACAAAGTTACAAATCAAAAAATATTCACGGTCAAAGTTTTGGTCCACCTAGCCCAGTCATCAGGGATGAGTCAGGACTTGTACTATTGAGGTATGAATCAGTACAGATGACATCATTGTATGCACAATGTACGTAGCACACATAGAGGGAGACATGTCTCATGCTGAAGTCAGCATGACGTCAACATGGTGATGTGGTAGCACTAGAGTCTACCATGTGTCACTCTTTTTTGGACTTTTCTTGTTAAATCCATGGAACAATGGGAAGTTGCCACATGGTAGTCCATACAACCACGTGGAATACTGTACAACCACTCAAAAGGTGACATGGTAGGATGACATGCAATATGTGATGTGGTTGTTTTTGCAATGAGTTGACGTGGGCCAATGAAAGGTTGCCACATGGCCCAGTCATGGGCTACCACGTGGCAGTGGGAAAATGACCAAGGATGCCCAACATCCAAAAGTTAAAAGGGGTGAAGTGGTTGGTTGGCGCCAACCCCCGGTCCACTAAAATCATAATACAATCTATCTCTAGCTCTGGCGGGATCCACCACAACCAAACCATACTCCAAATTTAGCAGCAATCCCAAAAAACAACACATTTATATATTCCTTGTATTAAAATGGAGGTCTGCGGGCTTGACCCTGGAACCTCCTCTAGCTAAATCACTATAAATATATCCACCAACCAATAAGCCAAATGAATCTGTCGGTATATCCGACAGCCAAAATTACTTAAGAGATGAGTTTTCCATAGTTCGGGGGTCATACTAGGGGGCATGGGACAGTACATACGGGCACGAAAATAGAGAAATTCCCCATGAATTTAATTACAGGTGCAGGTATGGAAACCAAGACAAATTTTCTCAAGGGCCTAAAAGTGCCAGACTCAGATCGAGGCATGGAGACAAGTGTTTTTAGGTAATTTGATGCCACGAATTCAATGGTGTTGTTTGTTTCCTAATCTGAGAAAAGATTCTATATCTTAAGTGCAGAATATGGTATACTTAATTATTTTTCCAAATTCATTTGTTGAGTTGATAAAAAAGCGTACCCATTTGAGAGAAGGACCCGGAGACATAGTCCACCAGGAACGAACTCTGTTATCAATTATTTTGTGTTCAGATCTCATGCATATGTCTCTTCATTATTGACTTATTCCTTCTTGATGGTGCACTTCAATTTATGCTCATTTAATAAATTTCTTTAATAAGTCACATCGATGAAAACATCTCAGATCACTATGAGGCAAGTTGCAAGGTATTCCATGAAAGGAGATTGCAAACATTAACATAAATTAGGTTGCAACAACTTGGATGAAAGAGACCATGGTGTTTTTCATAAATAAAATCATGATGGTTGAAATGAATGCACTAAATGGTAGATTGAAAATGCTAAAGACAATGAATTTTCATCAGTATGGATTAAGGCCCATATGATTTTCTCTTCATGTGGTGAAGCCTAATCTCTTAAGTACATATCATGTGATTTGATGAATGCATTAGCCTTCCTTCTATATGATGTGATTGAATTTGTTACTGGGTAATAAGTTCTGTCATGCTAAGTAGTGCGATTGGATAGGTATACTAACATCCATTGTTATGGGCCAAAGAACAAATTTGAATATTGAAATCCAATTTAGTTTTAAGGGTTCCAATGGGAGATTGAATGGCCATAAACGAGCTTCTAAGTGTTCCAATAGATATAAAATGGTTTTTAAATTGGAGGAGCAAGGTATTGAAAATTGGAGTATTCCTACTGAAGTCTCGATCATGTTTAAAATGATTTGATACAATGATAATAGTTGGAGGTCACATAACCATGAAAATAAAGCTATTGTAGAGTGTAATAGCCAATTCTAATTTTGGATGAAGATTGCAAGTTGAGATACATGAATAAATGTTATAGCAACACGAGTCTCATCCACAATATTCCCTACTCATTAGAGCTATTACAATTCTCTTTTTTTAAAGAATCAATAAAACACAATCAAGCCATTCAATTTGTTTCATTTACCCCTAGTGATTTTCTCCATGGTAAATCTATGCATTGAATTATTCATATGAATGTGTTATACACATTAATTTTATCTTATTTCGTTTTCCACAATTAGATAGTATACGAACATTTATTAAATTATAGTAAACAGTAATAAAATTAAATTCAAATATCCATTGTGACGAACTATTTAGTGAGGTACTTGTCACAAATTATGGAACATATTAGTATCCAAATTGGTTTTCCATAAAGGCCAAAGGGATTGTTCTGAGTTGAATGATTAGAACATTGAATAAATTGCAAGGAGGAGATTTATTCTCATGGACAATGAGATTGGAGTAAAGAGAAGGAACACATGATCTAAGGATCCAATTATTAGAGAGTATGAAGAATACAATGAAACATAGGTTGGAATATCAAATATGGAGACTTTAATGACCTTGATAAATTTGAATGTGTCTCATATGGCCATAAGCATGTAGGAGATGAATAAGAACATCATCACGTTGGTTTTTGCAATGGTGTGCAAGAAAACATAATGACGGTTTGCCTCATTATTGGAATTTAATAATGAAAGAGATGCACATGAGAAGAAGTTGAAACTGAAAAATCAAATCTAGAAAAATAATGTTGCAGAGAAAATAAATCACCATTCGAAGTGGAGGAAAAGATAGACATTGTGTCATCTGCAAGGGATATTGATTCCCTCAAATCAAATTATTGGTTACAGCCAATGGATGTCTAATTCAATTTGAATGAAGTGAGCAGACAATAGATAATTTATTTTTCTAATTTTAAATATGGAAGGCTATGCTTTGACATGGTGGAAGAGTGATATGGTCATTGGATGACTCAAATATGTACCTTTGGCATCTAGCTGGGACATGTTCAAAGAGATTATTAATTCACAATTCTACCCCATTGTACGTTAGGAGGAACAAAGGATAATATAGCTCTATCTCAAACAAAGGAAATGATAGAATGCCCAAGATTAGGCCACATAATTTTGCAAGAGATAAATTAGTTGTGTACTCTGCTCAAGATCCTAGAAGTATATTTTAAATATTTGGGAGGCTTACATAGTCATATTCAAATATGAGTGATACTCTTTAAAAAAAATACCATTTATGAGGCTACATGTTCAAGCTTAGTACATCAAGGAGGATATGAATAACACATAATTATGTGCACCAAAGAAAATAGAACAATAAGAGGAGTCCAGGAAACGATGGAAGAAGATGGAGGTTATTGCCCAATAAAAACTAGATTCCAAACCTGAATTTAAAGACCATGATATTGATAGGCAGTCATCAGGAAAATGATGGAATTTTCATCTAGAAATTCCCTCAAATCAACACAAGAAACAAAAAATAATAAGGTTTTGTTATAGGTTCAAATTGGAAAACAAGTCCATAAAAATTCTTATGTTGATGTAAGGATAGCATCTACATCCACTCACAAAGAAATCAGATCGATTAATTTCAGTCTTGAAGATAAAAGGGAGATGTCCAAATTATTCCATGTAAGATTTATCTTAATAAAATGAAGGTTGATTGTCTTTTTTATCCTCATTCACAATAAAATTTAGTATCATCCTAGTTGGTAGAAAATCTTAGTTTAGAATTGTAATGTCATCCCCAACCCTATCCTTATGATTTGTGCGCCAATATGTGTAATTGAGAGTCACCAAGTGGTGCAAGTTTAGATTTTTGGTTGAGACAATATACATATTTTTATAAGTTAGATGAAAGGTAATAGTTGGGAGTCCATACATGTGTGTTGATTATGTCTTCAAAAAAAGGAAAACTAGTATTCTCGGTAAAGGAAGGGAGGAATTTCATTGTTAGTACTGACGAAGGAAAAGTGAAGCTGTCATTAATAAGTACACAACAAGGAAGAACGTTGAGTAGTACAAACAAGAAGTGTCCATTAATATTATTCAGAGAGAAGCAATAGAACAAAGGTAAAATGGAGGTCGATGAATCCTTGATATGTTGCAATTGAGAGTAGAAGCAAACAAAATAAAAACCACTATAAGGAGAACACCCGTTTGTGATGGTTTTATAGAATCCCCCAAAAAACATTATCACTTCTCTCTTTATAGTGGAGGTTTCTAGAGCAAATAGGTGGCTGAAGTTTTCTCTGAAGGTTTTAAAATTGGTGCACCTTAGTCGATTGACCACATTGGTGTGCCCTAAGTCGAGTTAGGTGCATAAATGTCGATCAAATTAAGGAGGGTTGATCCATATTGGATCATTATATATATTTTTAATTTATCTTGATCCTTTGAGAGTGGAAAAAAATGGAGGAATCACCTTCGAGGGCCATTTTAGTGGTAGGTCCTTGTTTGGAAAATTTGAGTCTAGATCATTTTGAGGCCATTTTGAGGAATCAAATGGAATTTTCATGGGTTATAACTTTCCTAAAATATCTTCGACCTTGTGACGATATTATACACATTGAGAGCCTTCCAATGGTGCAAAACTCACATCAATTAGAGCTTGTATGCAAAAGGTATGCCTCTCAGGTTGACCTATCATGTTGACCACCATGGTATGATAAGATGCCACGTCATCCCTCATTACTCACACATATAGGGCTATACACGTATGTAATTTCAATAATATTATAGAAGGTTGAAAATCCTATCACAACTTAGGGTTGAGGAAGTCAAAAACCTACACCTAGATGGCTATCGAGAGATATTAAATATAGAGTCACTAGGAGGAGAAGGGGTCCCATTCTTTTGAATTGTATCTTGTTCCATAACTAAGAAAAACATCTAAGAGTGGTATTGTGTAATCATAACAGAGGAAGAGACATCTTGTAGAAATGATACAAGAAACAGGTTGAATCCAACTCGACAATGAGTGCCTCTTTCTTTGTATTTGCATCATTTGTATACCAGATAAAAGAGATCAAGGAAACCTCACCTTCTAGCTTGGTTTTCTCCTTTATTGGGTTTCCCAAGTCATCTCTTGTGTTTTTTTGTGGATGGTGTGATTTTATTTTACTGTTCTCTATTTTCCACATTTTTTTTATTTCATTAATAAGAATAAAAATCAGTAACCAAATATTTTGGAAATCTAAAGGAAAAATAACCTTAGTAATAAATATTTCAATTATTTATTAGATTTGTTGTGATGAATTGTTCTAGTGGAATATCCATGGTAGTTTAGAAATCATATTTGTATCAGAGGAAGTTTCTGTTTTGGGTATTTGTGGGAATTCACAGGATCTAAGAATTGACTTAAAGAGAAGCCATAGAAACCATAGCCATGGGGCAGGATTTTTTTCATAATAACCCACGAGATCCAAAAAAAGATATTGGAAGTGTAAGTTGTCAACATTAGTTGTAATGTCAACATTAGTGGCTCTCACAAGAAATCTTAGATCATTTGGAGATGATGGAGGATCTAACTTATAGATTGGATCAGAGGGGAAATCGGGAGACCAAGAAGACTCAAGAAAGGATTCATGGAAATAATTCAAGAAAGAGCAGTCGAGTTTGAGTGTTGTTAACCCTTCATAGTCCCTATTAAAGATGAAAGGAAAAGTGGACATAAAGCCATACCAAGGTGATATCGATGCATTAAAACTGAATCATTGGTTTCAACAACTAGAAGTTTATTTTAGCATTCACCATATAGATGAAGGGAATAATATTTTGTTCGCTAGATTGAATTTATAGGGAATTCTTTAACTTCGTGGAAAATCCACACAAAAACACTTGCGATGGAGGGTGATCCACCAGTAACTAGGTGGGAGGACTTCAAAACCCTAATCAAGTCCCTATTCTTACCTATCCATTATGTATAGGACCAATGGATCAGGTGGCACTATTTTAGGTAGAGGTAGGGGTAGACTATACAAGAGCACACCACCGAGTTCAGAAATATGGCCATCATGTTGGGTATCTCTCCCAACAACCTATATGTACTACTCAAGTATCTAGGGGGTTTAAATATATAGTTATGAAAGTAGGTGTTTCTCTTCAAGCCAATGATAGTGGATGAGGACAAACAAAATACCTAGAAATCATAGGCCAAAAGAAGGGGCAACCAAGTGGTTCGAAGAAAAAAGAGCACCAGGAAGATTCCAAGTAGGGGAAGAAGAAGTGGACATGGGGAAATATAATAAGACAACAACCATTGTACATCAAAGTAAAGATCCCAAAAACAATTGCAGTCATTGCAACATTGATGGACACATCAAGGAAAAATGTTGGAAGCTACATCCATAGATGAATTTGAAGAATCACAAGAATGAAGAAAAGAAAAACAAATTTCTAGCCAAAAAATCGAGAAATGAAGTTTAAAGTAGCTCGAATGTGGCTGCAACTATTATTTTCACATCTATGCAGAAGGAGGTGAATCTAAGCAGGCTTCAACATTAGGAAGTGAAGGAGATGACCAAGCTCTTCCACATAAATATTAAGGTAATATGACCACAATAGATGCTTTTTGTTACTCTGTTTCACATGCTAATCTCATAGAAGCGGATCTGGCCAAAAATATTGGATTGGAGGTTCACAATTATGCCAACCTCTATCCATTGGGTTGGGTAAAAAAGGATGCAGAGATAAATCTAATGAAACAATGTAAGAATAAATTTAGTGTAAGCGTTTATTTTATTAATGAAGTGGAATTGGATGTACTACCATTTGATGTATGTGGAGTAGTGTTTGGAATCCATTACATGTATATGAGGGATGTCATCTTCATGCAGAGAGCCAACCAATGTTGACTGATCAAGGATGGGAAGTCCTACATCATGATCATGCATAAAGGAAAGTCAAATATCTCACTGGTAAGTGTCAATCAAGCTAAGAAGTTGATTAGTTCTAGTAAGAAATATGTTTCTCTTTTCTTAAGAGAAAAATATTTTTATGATGAGTCAATGAGAGTAAAGGCATCCTCATAGAGGTGTAGAAAATAACATAAACATGATTTGGAGTAGTTTCTACATGAATACAGAGGAGTGTTCCAGGAGCCTAAAGGGATACTACCTAAGAGGGAAGTGGAGCATGAAACACAATTATTGTGAGATTCCCCATTGCTAAATTTTGGTTTGTATAAATAGTTTATTCTGGAAGAAAATGAAGTGAAGAAGAAGTTGTAGTAGTAGTGGAGCAGGGTGTGATTAGACCAAGTACCTCAGCTTGTGGGTCACCCATCATAATTATTCCCAAGAAGGATGGGACCTCAAGAATGTGTATCAATTACAAGGCATTGGACAAGATTGCATTGAAGACTCAGTACCCCCTTGCAAGGATGCATGATCTATTGGATGATGCAGGAGCATCGCCAACTCATCAAGCGAGCCAGCACATCAAGCGGAGACCAGCTGGACAAACCAACCCAAATTTTTGAAATACTTTGGGATTGTTGTGCATGTCTTTAATGAACCATTTATGAAGACGCACCTTGTATATTGTAATGGACCTTGAGCGGATAGCTCTCATCCTTTGGTAGATAGTCAGCATTTAATAGATTTAATGCTGGTAGATAGGATATTTAATTTAGATTTGATAGCCTTAGAGCTCGAGAGGGAAACAGGATATAGACACCCTCCTTTGTGCATTGTATGATTCATTGAGCATGAGTATTATTGAGAGCATTCAGAAGAGAAGAGAATACAGAGAAGTGTATGAAGAACACCCATGTACAGACATTTGAATTAATAGAAAGAGTTCTGATTCAAATCCATGGTTTGTGTTATTCTCTGTGTATTTATGATATTATGCTCATGAATGTTTGCTTCTTGTTATACACTTGCTTTTATATGCTATGTATGTGATTTCATGGTTGAATAGAGGTCTGAGAGGGAGTGAGAATGAGTTTCAATTGTTTCTCTGTTTGAGCAAGGATACCTGCAAGGAGTGCAGTCGAATTTGTCTGTAAGGAGTGCGTTGACAAAAGACTCAACAGTTTAACTTTCGTTCTCATTCGCCCAGGTGAAAGTGGGTTATAGGAGCCGTGCAAGGAGTGCGCAGGCTAAGTTAGGTCTTAGAGTTGCAATTTTGAGTAAGGATATTGAAGACTACTGCTGCAGGAGTGCACAGAGTCGAATAACTTCAACTCTTCGACGTTGTTGAAGATTTTCCGCAAGGAGTGCGAGCAAGGAGGTTCTTGCCGAGGACTTAAAGTCGAAGTAAAGTTCAGGAGGGATAGGTCTTCAAAGTTGTTGAAGAACTAAGGAGCTAAGTCGTGCCAGCAGATTAAAAGAAGAATCGCAGGTTAACAAGCAAACAGGTGAAGGAACTCATTAGGGAGACACTTCGTCGATTTCGTGCATCCACTGAAGGGAAGAATGGGCGGACGAAATCCTTGGGAGAGATTTCATGAAATTCCGTGGATCATTGGATCTTATAGAGGTGAGAAAAGATTATCGGCGCAAGTGTGAGGAGGTTCGAAGCTTAGAAGGGGTAGAGTCGTTGATCCCGAGTCATAGAGACCGTCAGATCTACTCTTGACATCGCATATTGGCATATCGCGAGTTGAAGCTTCGAATTGTTATAACGAGAGTTGCGACATCGCGATCCACAATACCCCGATAGGATTAGAACCGTTGATCGTGTGGGATGCGTGTCAGGAATCCAGACAAGTCAGAGTTCGGAGAATCGGGGTTCCTGAGAATAGGAAACATGTGCACATCAGAATCGCGATCCGTGATATCCCGACGGTGATGTGGCAATGTGGGGCCACGAGAGCTAGTGGAGCACAGGTGGTGTCATATCGGGGATCGGGGAAAGGTGAGTCCCGAATCCTTTGGCATCAGGATTCATGATCCCGTGAAGCCCGAAACCCTGATAGAAGTGACGGGAGGTGGGAAGGTCAATCCACACGTGCGCATCGGAGCATCGATACATCGGAGTTCGGAGGTTGGAATTTCCATTAGTTGGAGTCGCGAGTAGCGATTTCCCAATAGGGAGAATTCCGATAGCAGGGGAAGGAAAGTCAACGGTTGACTAAAGCCATCGGGTCTCGGGGATTTGAGGAATCAAAGATAGACCCCAAACTCATAAAGCTGCGAGTTCCGATTCCGCGACAAGCCAAGGAAGAGGAGTCACGTGAAGTGAACTGTGGGTACAGAATTCCCGAAAGGGAGTTAGAAGAGCCTTTGAGTTCTTTGGGCCGAAGAGAGAGAAGGTCTTGAGGTAGGCGAGCATGCTTCGAGGAGTGCGGTTGCGTCAGAGTGGTATCAGAGCGGGAATATCTTTTATTTCTGTAGGAGAGAAGGAAATTTCACCATGCCACCTAGAAGAGAAAGACAGTCACCAGACCCAGAAGACAGGGAAGTACGAAGAAGAGGCAGGCCGACAGGGAATCCAAAAATGGAAAGGCAGATGAGAGATCTCCGAGCAAGGCTCGAAGACATGGAGACAGCTCAGAGACGCGGAGTTGGTGCAGGGGATCTTAGTGACTCCGAGGTTGAAGAGGAAGCTGGACATGAAGAAGAGGTCACATCAGAAGATGCATCAACCGAGAGGTTGATCAAAGCCATTTCCAGAATGGGTGTGAAAGCCAAGATGGACATTCCAGTCTATGAGAGGAATCTGGATGCAGAAGAGCTGCTAGATTGGATTAGAGCGCTTGACACCTACTTCAATTATGAGGATATCGAAGAGGATAAGAAATTCAGGCATGCTGTTACGCGCTTGAAAGGACATGCAACATTGTGGTGGGACGAGCTACAAGCTGACAGACGCTGCAAAGGCAAGCAGAAGATTAAGAGCTGGGATCGGATGATCGCAAAGATGAAGGCGAAATTCATCCCAAGAGATTACCAAATTACTCTGTTCAGGCGAATGCAGAACCTGAGATGGAAGCTGATGACAGTGAAAGAATACACTGAGGAATTCTATCAACTGAACATCAGAGTAGGTCATCGGGAGAGCGATGATGAGAAGGTTGCTAGATATCTGAATGGTCTAAGATATGACATTCAGGATGAATTAAGCATGCTAACCATCCGAATGGTGGAAGATGCTTACCAATTGGCTCTGAAAGCAGAGGAAAAGCTGAGCCGAAAGCAAGGATAGTGAGGGCGAGGCAGAAATCAGCCCAGAGGCAAGGCAGTTGCCCAGGAGAAATTTCAGACGCCCAAAGAGGAATGGAAGAAACCTCAGGGTAAAGTTGAGAGAGGTGGAACCTCACAGCAGAGGCAGCCATATGTTGAACAGAGAGGACAACAAAATGATTAGCGAGGAGATTATGCTGATGGAAATACTTTTCCTCGTACCAGAGGTAGAGGCAGAGGCCGAGGAGGAGTTATCACATGTTTCACATGTAGGAAGAATGGGCACAAGTCTTATGAGTGTCCAGAGAAAAAGAAGGATGCAGGGGAAGCTCACATCACTGAAGTGCAGAGGCGAGATGTTGAGAGCGAAGATGCAGAGGGCGAAAGATCGCTTGCGATGCACAAAGTCCTTTTGACACCCCAGAAGGAGGTGGAAAGCTTAGTGCAGAGGACCAGACTGTTCAGAACAACTTGCAAAACCAAGGACGGGGTGTGCAAGGTCATTGTTGACAATGGTAGCATGGATAATCTCACTTAAACCAAGATGGTAGAGAAACTGGAGCTAGAAACGACTGATCATCCCAGTCCATACAGAGTTTCGTGGCTACAAAAAGGACACCAGGTAACTGTTACTAAACAATGCTTGGTTGAATTTAAAATAGGTGGGTATAATGATAATATCTTATGTGATGTTATTCCCATGGACGTATGTCATTTATTGCTGGGTAGACCATGGCAATATGACAGAAATGTGATTCATGATGCAAGAATGAATACATATACCCTGGAGAAGAATGGGAGAACCCATATGTTACTTCCAATAAAGGATAAGGAGGTGAAGCCGGAAGTAAACAGCACAATACTTCTCATGAGTGGGAAGGAGCTTCTTACAGAGGTAGAGAAGAAGGAATATCCACAATTCTTTGTTGTCAAAAAGCCGAGGATTGTTCTGACTAGCACAAAAGTGGATGATTTACCAGATGAAGTTCAGGAAGTGCTGAAAGAGTTCGCTGACATCATAGTGGATGAATTACCTCATTCATTTCCACCGATGAGAAGTGTGAGTCATCACATAGACCTCATACCAGGAGCTAGTTTGCCGAACAAAGCCACGTATAGGTTGACGCCACAGGAGAATGAGGAGGTCAAGAGACAGGTCCAAGATTTGATGGACAAAGGATTGGTTCAGGAAAGCTTGAGTCCATGTGTTGTTCCAACAGTACTCAGTCTGAAGAAAGACGGAGGCTGGAGGATGTGTACTGACTCAAGAGCAATCAACAAGATAACCATTAGATACAGGTTTTCATTGCCGAGGATGGATGATCTGATGGACTGCCTGAGTGGGGCAAATTATTTTTCAAAGATAGACTTGAAAAGCAGATACCACCAAATTCGCATGAGGGAGACCGATGAGTGGAAGACAACCTTCAAAACAAATGAAGGATTATATGAATGGCTAGTCATGCCGTTTGGATTGACGAATGCACCAAGTACATTTATGAGGCTGATGAATGAAGTCCTGAGGGAGTTCATTGAAAAGTTCGTCATTGTTTATCTGGACGACATACTGATTTACAGTAAATCAGAGGCTAAGCATTTGAAGCATTTGGCCATTGTGATGAGAAAGCTACAGCAGGAGAAGCTGTTAATTAATATGAAGAAGTCCTCATTTATGAAAACACAACTCATCTATTTGGTTCTTTTTATTTTGGCTAATGAGTTGAGGATGGATCCGGACAAGGTGGAAGTGATTAAGAATTGGCCATCACCGAGAAATATTTTCGAGGTGAGAAGTTTCCATGGTTTCGCTAGTTTCTACAGAAAGTTCATCAGGAACTTCAGTGGAATCAGCACAGCGATGATGGACACAGTGAAGAAGCAACATAAGTCTTTTCATTGGACAGTCGAGGTTGAGAAGAGATTCAATCTGTTGAAGCGAAAGATCACAGAGCAACCAGTGTTTGTGTTGCCAAATTTTCAGAAGACATTTCAAGTGAAATGTGATGCAAGTGGGTATGCCATAGGAGCGGTCTTGAGTCAGGATGACAGACCAGTTGCATATTTCAGTGAGAAGCTGGATGAGGCGAAATTGAAATACTCCACGTATGACAAATAATTATATGCTATCATACAGGCACTGAAGAAGTGGAGGCATTTCTTGATCCCAAAAGAATTTGTACTATATAGTAATAATCATGCATTATAGTTTGTGACTCAACAGGAGAAGTTGAATCAGAAACATGCAAAATGGGTAGAGTATATGCAGAATTTCACATTTGTAATTAAACAAATTTCGAGTACTGCTAACAAAGTGGCTAATGCTTTGAGCAGGAAATGTTTGTTGCTGCAGGAGTTTCGGGTCAAAACCTTAGGTTTTGATAATCTCAGGGACATGTACGCAGGAGATGCAGATTTTGGAGAAGCGTATGAAGCGGCTGAGAATCCAGTTCTCAAAGACAGAAGCCCTTGGATAGATTATATGATCCAGGAAGGATTGTTGTTTAGAGGCAATTAGCTGTGTATTCTGAAATGCTCCATGAGGGAGAACTTGCTGAAAGAGAAACACAGTGGTGTATTGGCAGGGCACTTTGGCCATGACAAAACATTTTCAAAGTTGAATGAGTCATAATTTTGGCCAAGGATGCGAGCAGATGTCAAGAGGTCTGTTGACAGATGTCGGATTTGTTAGCATTCAAAAGGGAGGAAACAGAATGCAGGTTTTTATCAGCCATTGCCCATACCCGAGAGGCCATGGGAGGCGATTAGTATGGATTTCGTATTGGGATTGCCGAGAACACAAAGAGGTGTTGATTCCATCTTTGTAGTAGTGGACAGGTTTTCAAAAATGGCACATTTCATACCATGCCAAAAGACCAGCGATGCAACTCACATTGCAAATTTGTTTTTCAAAGAGATCGTTAGACTTCATGGATTGCCGAAAAGTATAGTTTCAGACAGGGACACAAAATTCATAGGGCATTTCTGGAGAACCCTATGGAAGAAGCTAGGAACTAACTTGGTGTTTAGTTCTGCTTATCATCCTCAGACAGATGGACAGACGAAAGTGGTCAACATAAGTCTGGGAGATTTGTTAAGAAGCCTGGTGACGGAGCACCATAGCAGTTAGGACAATGTGTTGTCACAGGCAGAGTTCGCGTACAACGTGTTAATGTTTATGCCATTATTATAGTTCTTTGCATTTCAGAAGATAAGAGCATAATAAGAACAAGATCACTGATAAATAAACATCCACAAGAGACACAACATTTATCCTAGGAAACCCTCTAGGGGAAGAAAACCCAGCAAAAACTTCCTTATCATAAATAGCTTATACAAAGTTCAAGAGATAACTCAACCAATACAAAAAATTTCCTCCTCAAGAGATGTGCCACCCTTCTTCTCCTCTCTCCAACTTGGAATTGCAGCTTGCCTCATAAGATCATGAGAAAGTGTGTTACACATTATTTTCGTCATCCCTATGATCGTTAATGATGTAAACCTATCTGTTGCCTTCAGAGGGGTCAGTGGCCTGAGTTCCTAAAGAAGGAAGGAAGAATAACTTTTCCTGAGAGAAAATGTTGGATTCTCCTTTGTAAAAACCTTATAAAAAGGGATGTTCGCAGGTTTCTATATAGGCAAAGTGTGAACAGTTCACAGGTTGCACTATAGCTAGGGTGAGAGAATGCCAACACGTGGTAAAAACGAGCGTTTTCTCGAATCTTCTAGAAGGAGAAGCCTCTATGGTGAGGTGGCATATGAATGGTTTGCATCTTACTCGCTTTCATGATTTAGTGGGATCATCCTAACCTCCTCACCTTATCTTCTTCAACTTATAAAAGGAGAGGAGTTCTCATGGAGAAAGTTAGCTTTTGGTTGGCTTGGAATTATTAGCTTGGTTGGAGTGGCTTTAAGATTTGCTTTGTCAAGATAGAGTGTATCAGATCTATGGTCTCAGAATCCTTGGAGCAAGAAGTGTGTGGGGAACGAAGGACAGTTGGAAGGGACCTTACGACATCAAGGCAAAGGTTGTAAGTTTCACTTTCTATTAACATGATACAGTAATATGTTTCTTTCCCATAAAGTTAGATTTACTTTATTGCATAACTCGTTGATCATATGCATAGATTAGCTATTGAATATATAGATTGCTTTCACTTCGGTTGGTTTGTGTTGTTTTGATCTTGACTACATGAGAGCGCTAGAGCGAAATAGGAGCAACAAATATTAAGGAAACGATTACAAGGTATGTCTCTTATTCTCACTTCCAATTTAATTCAATAGTTAGATCTAGGGAGAGCGGTATATTCTGTCCTATTTTGTTCTAGATCCAGGTGGATCTCAGGAGATCGGTTCGTGTCCGCACTTACGGATTTATCCTGAAACAAAATTGGCGACTCCACTGGGGAATGGATTGTTTCCTAGTTAGTCTAGTTTCCCTTGCTTTGATTTCTTGATTTATGATCTTTGAGTCTGTGGGAGATCCATCAAGACTCTCTAGATCTGAGAGTTCTCTCAAAAATTTTGCCCTTTTTCAAATTTTTTTTTGTTTACAGACATTCTCGCACTGTACCCTTTAGTGGCCTGCGAGAATTACTTAGGTTCACACCCTGGTGTTCAGTCCAGTGCGAACACCTCGCAGTCAACCCATGTCTAGCCTGCGAGAATACCTAATTCTCACACTGTAATACACTGTCAGGCTGCGAACTTGTTTGTGAAATTTTTTGGATTGGGTCTTGTCATTTTTGATGCCCAGTTTTGCTTTGAACAGCTGGATTGAACTTTTGGAGCCTATATTGGTTTGTTTACAATCTTCTTGACATTCTTTGAGTTGCTTTTAGCCACTTTTGCTTTGATTGGTTTTGAAGGATTAGTCTCTTGCTTTGAGTATATTTCAATTACAAAGCGTGTGTTTTCTTTAGAATTGTTTAAGGAAAGATCAGATTTCTTCTGAATAGTTCACTTTAAAAGAAAACTTTTAGTTTGGGTTTCTTTGTTTTAAGAAAGTTCATTATTGCTTTTAGTGAAATTTTTGAAACAAGAAGATTTAATTTCTTGCTTTATATTAGATTGGGGGCATCCTTGCATTTGAAGTAGCAAAATTGCATGATTGATATTGACGAGTTTAATATATTTTGGGACATTGTGCATATGGGAATGATAAATGTTTTCTCCTTCTCGTAGCATAGATTTCATCGAAATGAAAAGATTGCATCTTCATATCTTTGCATAATTTTCGAGTCGGTCAAAACACCATACTGTCCACACCATCTTCCTTTTGAGTAACAACAACCATAAAATAAAGCGCTTATAAAAATTGATTAGACATTTTTATATTTTCGGGTAGCACACCTACATTAGATTAGTTGTAGGGCTTTGGAATAGGTGTGAAAGATAACTTTCCAAAGCTGCAAACAAACATAGAATCTTGAGTTAGGGAGCAGTTAAATCCACTTATTACATTTTGTCCTGGGAAGCCCTTCTAACACAAGGGTCAAGCACTAGGTCGCATTGGTGTTGGAAGAATTACTAACCCTGCTTTGTTGACATCGGTGTAGAGATTGCACGTATTATGGGGATTACTCCGAGGTATACCCACAATTATGAGTGGAAGCCTTTGAGTTGATTTCGGGCTAGATACCCTGCCCTTGCATGTGGATCGGACTGACGACTGTTCCCCCAGGCTGTACTGTTGTTTGTGGTGACCTTAGTGGCCTGTCTCTCTAGGTTCTTACCCAAGGTGAATGTGGAGGGGAAAGTCTTCACGGTACCTGGAATTGACGTTGATTAAACTCACTCGGGCTCCTTGGAGGGTATACCTACAATTATGTGTGGGAGCTTGCACCAGGGCATAAGTTCGTTAAGTAGGTCGTCAACGTAACTTTTTCACCCGCTCTATCTCAACCCCTTCTTACTTTGTTCCCGCGACGTTGGATTTCATCACCAACTAGTGCATTCATTGTGAGAAGGTTTTGTTTCTTTGCTTGCTTCCTAGATTTTTAGCTTGTGCTGTTTGTTTTCCCTAGTGGACTCTAGATTGGATTTTTTTTTTCATGGCATCAGTTCCCAAAATGACCAACGAAGGAACCTCTGCTCCAGGGAAACCTTTTGTTTTTCCTTCTTACGGAAACATTGGTCCTCCTCACATCGCTACTTTGAACCTTCCAGGTCTCACAATTGGATTGCCGATGTGGTTGTTTTCCACTCAGGTAATCCTGAATGCAGTAAGTGCTTCGATCGTAAGCACTTCCCCCCAAGAGCATCAACCTCATGTTGGTCCTTCACCTTCTTCACCAATAAGGTCTTCTTTGCCTTCTCCTCTGGCAAGGTCTCCTTCCGTTTCGTCTTCTTCGTCGAGTGAAAGTTCTGAAGCTAGTAACACGGTGAATAAGAAGAAGAAGAAACGAAAGAATAAGAAGAAGAAAACTAAGCAAGGATCCAAACCTCCAACCACTGTCAAACATGTTGGAAAACAACCAGTTACTGTTAATCGTGCTGGGAGTGTTGATGATGTCAAGATCACCCAAACAACCCGTAAGCCCAAGTACCCTTCCAGGCTTTGTAAGGGTAGCCATCTTCTTAAGGATTGCCCTGGTCTATCCAAGGTTATAGAAGCATGGTCTACATGCCCTCGCCAACCCATGTCGTTAGCCTCTGAACAACATGCTGATGACTTCCCGTTGACTAGTCATGATACGGTTGGAAAGAAGAAAAGTAGAGTCAAGTTCCGGTGCATGTTATGAAAACGGATTCATCTCACTCATCTTTGTCCTCATATGGAAGAAGCCTCGAAATTACTGGAAGACATGACTGTTTCACAGCCTCAACTTCCAACTGCTTATCGCAAGCTTTCTCTCAACCCACCTGTAGTTGATGGAATGATCACTCTGGTCCTTTCATCGGTCAATCCAGTTGATCATCTCGTCAATTTGGTCACATCCTCAGTTGAACCAGTTGACAAAGTGGTTGATCCGATACCATCCTCGGTCAATCCCACTCTCCCCTCCGAGAGTGAAACCCAAGCGGTCGATCTGTTTCAACCTGTCGACCCCATTCTCCCCTTGGAGAATGAAACCCAAGTGGTCGATCTGATCTCTTCATCGGTCGATCCTACTCTCCCGTTCAAGAGTAAACCTGATACTGCCCATGTTTTTCTCGTTGATGCAGAATCTGTTGTGTCGAGAGGTATTCCTCCTTCTCCCGTGGAACCCTCTCCAAGTAATGAGGCCATCTGTTTTGATTGGGATGTGATAACTGGACCTCGTCCTCCCTCTTACATTCCTTTCCAGATTATAGTATAGGTTTGTGGTCGGGACGTTACCAAAACATTGATAGATGAAGGTTCGTCTCTTAGTATTTTGTCCTCTATTGCTTGGCAAGCTTTGGGTTTCCCTCCACTTGCGCCGGTTACGCAGAATCTGTTAGCTTTTAATAGAAGAACTAGTCAACCTTTAGGGACCCTTCCTCAGTTTCCTGTAAATTTGGGAGGGAAAACTGTCTTCATTGACATCATGGTAGTCCAAGACCCCTTGGATTTTTCTTTACTCCTTGGGCGAGATTATGTCTATGCCATGAAAGCTATCGTGTCTACTCTTTTTCGTGTGATATCTTTCCCTCACGATGGACAAGTTGTGACTGTTGATCAACTTTCATTCATTGACCCTACCTGGATTGCCTCCCTGAATGGTTCTTGTATACAGACAGTATCGCCCCTACCATAGGTTAATTATGTGGCATTGTCACCTATGGCTTCAACTTATGATGACTTAGATCCAGTAGTTGACATGGTGATCTCTTCGATAGGTTTGTTAGAGCATGATCTCTTTACTCCTATCGTGACCCCCGACATGGTGTCCTTCCAGAGTGTGTTTCTTCCTTCTAGTGAATATCTCTTGGAAGCCATGACCGAGTTTTGTCCCTTGACATGGTGTCATTCCAGAACATTGTCCTCTTGGAATCCATGATCAAGAACAGAGGTTAAGAGGATAGTTTTTTCGTCTCTGTGGCAACCTTGTTAAAAAATGAAACAGAGGTTATGAGCATAGTTCTTGTTTCTATGTCAAGTTCATTAAAAAATGAAATAGTTTTCCCCCTCTCTGTTTGAGTCAAGTCCTTCGTCTAGTATTTGAAGCTTCATTTCATTCTCCTTTGCGGTATGAAACGAATCTTGGAGGGCATTTTCCTTAGCCTCTGGACTTCATGCTGAAGTTGAGCCGCTAGCTTCTTAAGCTGGGGGCTAAGTACCAAACATGCATTGGGAAGTCACAAGCATAGTTTTCTATGGTTCAAGCTTGTGTAAAAATGAAACCACTTATCTCAAGCATAGTTTCCTCTGGTTCAAGCTTGCATAAAAACGAAACCAGGTCCAAGCATAGTTTAGTTTAGTTTTTAAGCTTGTGTAAAAAGTAAAATCTATCCCAAGCATAGTTTTGTTTTGTTTTCAAAGCTTGCGTAAAAATGAAAACAATCCCGAGCTTAGTCTTTGTTCTTTATCATGCTCGTAAATACATGAGAATAAGTTACCGAGCTTAGTCTTTGTTCTTTCTCATGCTCGTAAATCAATGAGAATGTAACCGAGTATACTTTTATCACTTTTTCGGACTCGTAAAGGTTATACAAAAAAGGAACCCCCTGGAGTCCTCTTTAAGCTCTTTTCAGACTCTCTAAACATGAAAAGATTGCCGAGAGATCTTGCTATTTTCACGCTCGCTAAAGTATTTGAAGTTACACGTCCTTCGAGCGATAGTTTAACCCTTTTTTGGTCTCGTTGGACTATTGTACGAAAAAGGAACTGAGAGAGTTCTCTTTTAAGCGTTTTTGAAAGCTCTATAATCTTGAAAAACCTTTTAGTTTTCTTTCTTTGGACTCATAAAACAAACATTGAAAGGCCCATATGGGACATGAGTTCTCTTTAAGTGTTTTTCAGACTCTCAAAACATGAAAAACCCCTGAGTTTTCTATCTCTGGACTTGTTAAACAAACATTGACAGACCCATGATGGGACCGAACCACTCCTTCCTAG
Organism: Picea engelmannii; assembly: GCA_009831015.1. Classification (NCBI taxonomy): domain Eukaryota; kingdom Viridiplantae; phylum Streptophyta; class Pinopsida; order Pinales; family Pinaceae; genus Picea; species Picea engelmannii. Next base: position 170,142 of record ML778878.1, read on the forward strand.
GGTTCGTTAAACATACTTCGAGAGATTCGTCCGAAGGATGAGCTTACATGACAAGCATATGTTATCCTCCTCAAAGCTTGTGTAAAAATAAAGAGGTACTTGCCAAAAATGGTGGGGGGAAAATTGGGAAAGAAATGTATCTAAACCTGTATTCTGTGGAAGAGTCGCTTTTGAACATGACACCCTTTCACTCGCCTTGTGTCTAGGTTGGAAAATTTACCTGTCTCTTGATCATACTCCTATAAGATTACAAATTGGTCTATGATCCTTGTTGTTGAGTCAGCATTTCCAAGACAGTTGTCGTGTCGTCAATATTTTCAAAAAGATGTTCAACCCGAAAAGTCTTCTATTGCGTCGGCCATTTCTACAGTCTTTAAGCCTTCTATTGCGTCGGCCATCCCTGAGTCAGTCCTGAATCACTTGTTACTCCGATCTACATCAAATCTTGTTACTTGTTTCATGTCATTGATGTGGGATACATTAAGGCCCTCCTGTGATGTGTCTTTTCATGTTGACTTCAACTCATTATCCAGGAATTAGACTTAGAAACTAATTGGTACCTTGGAACTTGCATGCCTCAATGGCAGGTTTCCTCGCTTTCAACAATGGGTTTTCATAATTGACCCATGATTGGAAGATTCCGTCGAGTGTTCGACTTCAGCTCATTTATTCACATTCGTTGGATTGTACTAGAGTACCTTGGGAGTCATTGACATTAATGGTGATTTCCCTCACACTTGTTAACGGTATACACTAATGACCGGTAATCAAGTGTTTTCTACCATGTTCGACTTCAACACATGTATTCACATGGTTAGATTCATACTATAGAGTGATAGAGATGAAGACCCTGGATATTTTTATAATAGATCCAGGTTGCGTTGGAGTATATTCAGTGTATTGTTGCATAGATCCACATTGTATGTCTGGTGGCTATATTCAAATTTGAGTCTTTAACACATAGATCCACAGTGTATTTTTGGTGGCTATGTTCAGATTTGAGTCATATTGGCATGGATCCACAGTGTATGTTTGGTGGCCATGACTTGTCTTACTTGACATGGATTTTCGCATGTCGGCATTTAT
>ML778878.1:178385-260726 GCA_009831015.1 Picea engelmannii
AATTACCGACTTGATTAATCCTCAATGGGGATTAATCTAATAATAAAAATAATAATAATGACATGATTAATCCACAATGGGGATTTAATCCAATAACAAAATAATAAGAATGCTCTTCGCAGTTACATTATTTCAACACAACGATTCATTGAATCAGAGTACAGGTAGAAGTCCATTTCAGGTTGTATATGGGATGCAGCCAAGAGGAGTATCTGAACTATGAGATTCAGAGCAGAATGCTACTAGCAGCGCTAGTACAGAAGAATTCGCTGAGGCGATGAAGGAACTTCACAGTAAGGTGAAGGAGTGACTGCTGAAATCAAGTCAGGAGTATAAGCGCAGAGCAGATCAGCATCGGAGACAACTTCGGTTTGAAGTTGGCGATCTAGTTTTGGCACACTTGAGGAGAGAAAGGTTCCCAAGGGGAACATACAATAAACTCAAAATGAAGAAAATTGGGCCATGCAAGGTCTTGAGAAAATTCAGACAGAATGCTTATGAGATTGAGTTCTCGGATGGCATCTAAATATCTCCGATATTCAATGTCACAGACTTATACCCATATAGGACTGGAGAAGCAGAGACTGGAACTGAGGAACCAGTGATCCAGTGGATGAAACAATTACCAGTTGCAGAGAAGCCACAGACAGAATGCATACTGGACAAGAGAGTAGGTAAGAAGACCAGGCGAAAGCAGTATTTTGAGTATCTGGTCAAATGGAAGAATCACCCAGTGGAAGATGCCAGCTGGGAACCAGAAGCAGTAATACAAAAGCATGGAAGGACCGTGCAGGAGATCATGGACAGGAGCCCATGAAAATTTTTAAGCTGAGGAGTATGATGCAGGAGCATCGCCAACTCATCAAGCGAGCCAACACATCAAGCGGAGACCAACTGGACAAACCAACCCAAATTTTTGAAATACTTTGGGATTGTTGCGCAATTATTTAATGAACCATTTATGAAGACACACTTTGTATATTGTAATGGACCTTGAGTGGATAGCTCTCGTCCTTTGGTAGATAGTCGGCATTTAATAGATTTAATGCTGGTAGATAGGATATTTAATTTAGATTTGATAGCCTTAGAGCTCGAGAGGGAAACGAGATATAGACACCCTCCTTTGTACATTGTATGATTCATTGAGAATGAGCATTATTGAGAGCATTCAGAAGAGAAGAGCATACATATAAGTGTATGAAGAACACCCATGTACAGACATTTGAATTAATAGAAAGAGTTCTGATTCAAATCCGTGGTTTGTGTTATTCTCTGTGTATTTATGATATTATGCTCATGAATGTTTGCTTCCTATTATACACTTGCTTTTATATGTTGTGTATGTGATTTCATGGTTGAATAGAGGTCTGAGAGGGAGTGAGAATGAGTTTCAATTGTTTCTCTATTTGAGCAAGGATTCCTGCAAGGAGTGCAGTCGAATTTGTCCGCAAGGAGTGCATTGAAAAAAGACTCAACAGTTTAACTTTCGTTCTCATTCGCCCAGGTGAAAGTGGGTTATAGGAGCCGAGCAAGGAGTGCGCAGGCTAAGTTAGGTCTCAAAGTTGCGATTCTGAGCAAGGATATTGAAGACTACTGCTGCAGGAGTGCGCAGAGTCGAATAACTTCAACTATTCGATGTTGTTGAAGATTTGCCACAAGGAGTACGAGCAAGGAGGTTCTTGCCGAGGACTTAAAGTCGAAGTAAAGCTCAGGAGGGATAGGTCTTCAAAGTTGTTGAAGAACCAAGGAGCTAAGTCGTGCGAGCAGATTAAAAGAAGCATCGCAGGTTAGCAAGCGAACAGGTGAAGGAACTCATTAGGGAGACACTTCGTCGATTTCGTGCATCCACTGAAGGGAAGAACGGGCGAACGAAATCCTTGGGAGAGATTTCACGAAATTCTGTGGGCCGTTGGATCTTATGGAGGTGAGAGAAGATTATCGGCGCAAGTGTGAGGAGGTTCGAAGCTTAGAAGGGGTAGAGTCGTCGATCCCGAGTCATAGAGACCGTCATATCTACTCGTGACATCGCATATCGGCATATCGCGAGTTGAAGCTTCGAATTGTTGTAACGAGAGTTACGACATCGCGATCCGCGATACCCCGATAGGATCAGAACCACTGATCGTGTGGGACGCATGTCAGGAATTCGAATGAGTCAGAGTTCGGAGAATCGGGGTTCCTGAGAACAGGAAACACTTGCACATTGGAATCGCGATCCGCGATATCTCGACGGTGACGTGGCAGTGTGGGGCCACGAGAGCTAGTGGATCACAGGTGGTGTCATATCGGGATTGGGGAAAGGTGAGTACCGAATCCTTTGGCATCAGGATTCGCGATCCCGTGAAGCCCGAAACCCTGATAGAAGTGATGGGAGGTGGGAAGGTCAATCCACACGTGTGCATCAGAGCATTGGTACATCGGAGTTCGGAGGTTGGAATTTCCATTAGTTGGAGTCGCGAGTAGCGATTTCCTGATAGGGAGAATTCCTATAGCAGGGGAAGGAAATTCAACGGTTGACTAAATCCATCGGGTCTCGGGGATTTGAGGAATCAAAGATAGACCGCGAACTCACAAAGCCGCGCGTTCTGATTCAACGACAAGCCAAGGAAGAGGAGTCGTGCGAAGTGAACTGTCGGTACAGAATTCCCGAAAGGGAGTTAGAAGAGCCTTTGAGTTCTTCGATCCGAAGAGAGAGAAGGTCCTGAGGGAGGCGAGCGTGCTCCGAGGAGTGCGGTTGCGTCATTGGACCAACTACAACATGCCAAGTAATTTACTACGTTGGATTTGAAATGTGGATATCACCATGTATGATTTAATGAATAAGATACCAAGAAGACTTCCTTTAAGAAAAGGAAAGGTTTTTATGAGTGGTTGGTTATGCCATTCAACTTATGCAATGCACCAACTACATTTATGAGACTAATGAATGATGTTTTACACCCTTATCTAGATTCATTTGTTATGGTATATTTGTATTATACAATGGTTTATAGTGTTCCCTGGGAGGAACACATATCACATGTTTTTCAAGTGTTAGAGACTCTAAAAAATCACCAACTTCTAGCCAATATCAAGAGATGTGAGTTTTCTTAGTACTCTTATGGATATTTGGGGTATGTGATCAGTGGATGGGAGCTTGAGATATATCTCGCAAACATGAAGGCCATCATGAAATATATAGCCTTCATGAGATAGCCTTCATGAGATATATAGGATCTCACATGGAAATTGATAGTGATAAATAGGAAGATATGATGCCTTTTCCCCATCACCCTCCAATAGTTTAGAGGGAGACAATTGAGCCTATTGATCCCATTGACCCTGTAGCTCCAGTTGATGTTCCTAGAGATATTGTAGTAGGTCAGAAGAGATGTACATGGGATTATTAGACTCTAAAGGAGGCACAAGGACATGCAGGTCCTCATGGTACCTTCCGAGAGAGAAAGAGATGTCAGAGATATTTTTTCTATGTCACAGCTATGAGCCATAACATTATTTTGAGCCTTCATGTTATCAGGAGGCATGTATTGAACTATTATGGAGAGATTCCATGATGGAGGAGTATCAGTCCATCATAAATAATTATTTGTGGGATATTGTTCCGAGACCTGAAGGGAAGTCTGTAGTGACTTCCAACTGGATCTATAAGATCAAACATACAACTGACGGGAGAATTGGGAAGAAAAAATAAATATTTTTTGCTAAATGATTCTCTCATGTGGAGGGAATAGGTTATGAGGAGACATTTGCACATGTTGCTTGATACACTTGTATCCAAACGATTATTTCCCTTCTAGAATCCATGGGTTGGATACTACATCAGATGGATGTGAAGACAACCTTTCTCAATGGAGAGATTGAGGAAGAAGCATACATCAAGAAACCATATGGTTTCATCATACATGAGAAGGAGTCTCATGTGTCAAGGTTGAAGAAGGCCCTGTATGGACTCAACAAGGCACCTAGAGCTTGGTATGCGAGGATTGATGGAAACCTGATGAGTTTGGGCTTTAGAAAAATTGTTTTTGATCCCAACCTATACTACAAGACTGTTAATGGTGAGTCCTTGATTTTTTCCCTCTATGTTGATGATTTATTCCTCACCGGTACAGAGAGCCTTATTGTTGAATGAAATTATGTGTTGGCTCCTCATCTTGAGATGAAGGACCTTGGTATGATGCACTACCTCTTGGGACTGGAGATGTGGCAGAGAACCGATGAGATCTTTCTAAGTCAGGGAACTACACAATTGAGATATTGAAAAAGTTTGGGATGTTGAACTATAAACCCATGGATACACCAATGGTGATGAATATGAAGAAACTAAGTGTGTCTTCTTCTGATCCCGAAGAGATTGATATGACCCTATATAGAAAATTGATTGGATCATTGATGTATCTAGTTAACACTAGACCAAATATTTTATATGGAGTGAGTGCACTTAGCCAATTTATGAGTCAATTGAGAAAGACACATTGGATTATTGTGAATCATGTGTTGAGATACCTGTGAGGAATACTTGGACATGGTCTGAGATATAATTCTAGTATTGACAAGATATTGCAGGGGTATATTGACTCTGATTAGAAAAGGAGTGTACTAGATGAGAAGATCACCTCTAGGTGTTTCTTCACTTTGGGATCTGCCATGGTTTCTTGTGTAGAAATAAACATAATTATGTGGCCTTGAGCACCACAGAAGCAAAGTAAATTGCATTGAGTGTGGCAGTCCATAAAGCAGTGTGGCTTCGCAACCTCCTTGTAGATTTATTTGGACATTTGTTATATTCCACCATTATTCATTGTGATAACCATAGATGTGTGAATCTCTCATAGAATCGAGTGTTTCATGAAAAATCGAAACACATTGATATCAAGTACCATTACATCTGAGACATGGTGCAGAGGAAGGATGTACTTATGTAGTACCTTTCTACAAAGGAGAAGGTTGATCATGTTCTTACCAAACCCATTACCAGGACAAAGTTTGAGTAATTTTGTGACAGAATTGGTGTGGCAGAGAATGCCTCCCTCGCTGAAAGCGAGTGTTGATGTTTTCAACTTCCTAAAACATTATCCATATCGTACTCATTTGTGACTGAGTTGAATTGATTTGTGACGACACTTATCTAAGAAGGGATAAGTGGGTTTTTGGATTATATCCCAATGTCCCTTGTGGAGAGCACATGAGGACATGTCAAGGAATTGACCTTGACATAATACACTATGGGGATTTGACCCTAGTGTTTCTAGAGGGAGTATCCTCTAGAAGTCCACATGGGAGTTCCATGTGTGACATATATTCTCCAAATTGTACTCCTTTGTGACGGAGTTGAGTTGATTTGTGAGGATACCTATCTGAGAAGGGATAAGTGGGTTTGGTATTATATCCCAATGTCCCTTGTGGAGAGCACATGAGGACATGTCAAGGAGTTTACCTTGAAGTCACATACTATGGGGAGTTGACCCTAGTGTTTCTAGAGGGAATAAGATCTAGAAGTCCACATGGGAGTGCCATGTGTGACATACATTTTTGTTGCAATGTCATGAGCAAGCATCAGGTGTACCTTCTACTAGATTGGGTTGCAGACCAAGGGGGATAGGTTGCATTTATCATAAAGGTGTACTTCTTCTAAATGGGCCCAGGCATAGTCCTTCCTTGATCATGGAAAGGAATAATATGGACTCAAGGTGCTTGAGGTGTTTTCCATGTGTCAGTTAGCATAAGACTAACATTCATTCATTGGGTTGTACCTATGTGGTGAGAAACCTTGGTTGAGAATGTCTCCCTCATTGAGAGGGAGTTTTGATGTTTGTAAAACATCAGGAATGCATTCTTCCATATATATATATATATATATATATATATATATATATATATATATATATATATTTATGTATGTATATGTATCGTACTTCTGTCTTTGTGCATGGTTATTCTTCTTGTGATATTGGTTATTACTACTTCTATTGTTCATGGTTTATGCTTCAGTTCATTTAAATTTGTAAAGAAACTGAGTGTAATTGAACAAAATTAAAATCCAACAGATACAACCCCCTTTCCTTGCCCCATCATGTCGCCCTAAAATATAAGTGTATAAAAAACATTCACTACCAATAATACTATCATCGATATATCAATCAACCTGTCACTGTCATCCTGTCACTGTAAACTTGTCACTTTCACATCACCCTATCACATCAACATGTCACTGTCAACTTGTTGTTGTCACAAGCATTGACATATCATCATCAACCTATCACTATCGTTGATACTCAATATCAATGAAACCATATCCATGATCACGAAAAACACCTCTCAACCAGATGATCAATTTCACCAAAACATGCCTCTAGTCATGTACCAAGCATGTACCGAGATAACCAACATGTATCATACCATCACAATATGAATTTACCAAAATACCAATGATCTGTATCCAAACATGTACCATGTACCAACATCAACCAAGTGTCAACAACCTATACCATACCATGTACCATATACCATATCACTCATGATATGTCTCAATAATGTCATACACCATTTACCATAAGATATCATCAATGAATTTCCTCAACAAGGTACATGAAAATAAATATCATATACAAAGTAGGTTCTTCACAGATATTCCAACATCACTAGTATGTGCCTCAAGTATGTGATATCATCTCCATGACATATACCAAACCAAATATCAAGAATTCATCTCTAACAATGTATTATGTCATCACCAATTTGTACCATATCTTGTATCCTCATCATCATGACATGCCTCAAGCATGCATCATACCAAGCATATCCCTTAAAACAAACACATAATCATACCTTTAATCATGTAGTCATTGTGCCCTATCAAATATCAGACAAATATACCTTTCTTGGCCTTAGCTACTTGGCACTAACATCCTCCCCAAATTTATATTAGCCTTTTGGGGCCTTGCATGATGAGATATAGACAACCTGCGGGGGTGCCTCATGGGAAACTAACTATCTAACCTGCGGGCGTCAACCAAACTAAGGTTTTTTTAGAGAAACCCTTGCAATCCTACAATTCCAATACTTTAGTTCTCACACTCTTTCACTACCTCAGATATTGTTGTCTTAAACTTGTCAATAAATCACTTACTCACAAAGAATATATTCGAATGAAATTGTGTCTTAATTTGTATATAAGAGACTTCTTGAAGTGTATATATACTTTTTCTAGGTAACTTCTATCCTTAACTTTAGGTCTTACTGAAATTTCTTGTTACAACAACTTTACACTTTTACTAATGAGTTGTAACCAAATAATGTCTTCTTAACCATTCTTCAAGGCTTCAAAATTCATGAGGGAATATCTCTTTAAATGTGAGGAACTACGTGGCGTACCACCTATTGTTTGAAACAACATGATGAGGAATATCCATATATGAGTTTGTTACGTGAATTTTCATTGTCCTTTGTGTCCTTATTCCTTATACAACTTCTATTTCCATGACCACACCTCTGGGGCCTCTTGTAGATTTCATCAGGACTTCATCAAATGCAACATTCACATATGTTGACATCGTCCACTTCTTTTGACATCAATGAAAACTGACTTACCATCAATATTTACTACAACTTTGGGGCATCTCTACTTCTCCAAGGGTTGACATTAATGACAACCAACTTTTGAATAATCCCTTACCTATACCCACTCGACCTTGGGAAATCATTTCCATGAATTTTGTGGGAGTTTTACCATCCACACAAAAGGGACATGACTATTTATTTTTTGTAGTTTTCAGTTTCAACAAAATGTGCATTATCGTGCCTTATAAAAATATCATCGAGGGATAGGAAGAAACATTTTTTTTCTTTGAACGGGTCTGGGTGCACTTTGGGATGCCAAGGAGAATCATCTCAGATAGGGATACCATATCTCTCAGTGAATTTTGGAATACATTGTGGGAGAATATGGGCACTAAGTTGAAGAGGTCTATAACATTCCATCCACATACAATGGGAAGAAAAAAGTAGTCAACAAGACTTTGGTGTAGCTTTTGAGGGGTTACAATTAGAAGCATTCAAAGGCCTAGCATGAAAATTTGATCTATACAAAACAATATTATAGCGGATAAGTCCACACTTCTACTGGTAAGTCACGCTTTTAAAATTACTTTGGTTATTTTCCACCTTCAAATTTAGGTGTTATATATGGAAAAAAAGGAGGAGTGAGGGAGGATCTCATGGGAGATGCATTGAGAGTGGAAATGATGTAGACCCCTATCCCTCCTGAGGGATGCACGACCTCCCGGATAGGACCTTCTGGTTCCGGAGCCGAAATGGCTCTTCTGGTCTCGAACTGGAGCCCTTTGAATGAACACACAGGTCCCTTCACTAATGCTTAGTTGGCTTTTCCAAGTGCTAAGCGTGAGCTCCCTCAGCACACGACTAAGGGCCGTGACCTTGCGCCAAACTGAAAAGGGTGCTTATCGGGGAGCGGGACTTCACGAGTCAAGCATCCCATTCCTTTGTCCTCTGAACCTCCAGTAGCCAAAATGCTGAAATGTCCCAACGCTTGTTCTTTTAGGATTTCACGTTTCACGAAATTAGGACACAAGGAGTATCCTTGTTCCTTGGAGTCTCTGATTGCCAAAAATCCAAAATGTCCCAGTGCCTTATCCTCCAAGATTTTGTGAATCGCGACTTTTGGTTTCACGATTTTGGGAAATATGGTTACAAGGGATATCTCTGCCCCTTGGAACCCCCGGTGACCAAAATGTCGAAATGTCAAAAGGACTGATCATGAATTTTACTGAAAAGGAATTTCAGATTTTGCGACTTCACAGATCTTGAGGCAAGTTCCCTGACTCTTCAACTCCCGAAACCCAAAATTCCGAAATACTGGGGACCGGGACTTCATGAGTCAAACATCCCTTCCCTTCACTCTTTGAGCCCTTGGTTTCCGAACTGCCGAAATATCCTGGCGTTTGATCAATGGCTCACAATGATCCCTGGGATCAATGGTTCTGGTCGAATTGCAACTTCACGATTTTGCATTTCAGGATTCTAAAAGACAAGAGTCTCTGTCTTTCCAACTTGCGGTACTCGAAATCCCGAAATGGACCAATGGTCCCAATCTGCTTGTGATCAACAGTCACTACTCCTCCCGATATTTGGGCGTCAAGAAACCCTCACCGCTAACCTCCTTGCAGCTCCACCTGATCCAACGGCCTGCAAGGTTTTGGCGTTTCTCTTCGAGGACTCTCCACCATTCGTCCAGGTCTCCAGGATCTCCCCTCCTGGATCTACAGAGCATTAAAGTCTACACTCCTTCCTCAAATCAGACGGTCCGCGGGATTTTCCACCACGATACAATGCTTGACAAAGTTCTTCCTCCTGAGCTTTTACTTGCTTCAGACTTAGATAATTTTCTAAGTCTTCGAATACTCGGTCTTCACCTCTTCCAGGGAATGAGTTCTTGGATCTCGATAACACTTCCGAAGTGTTATTCCTCTTGGGCTTTTTCAGGTTCAGAATTTGATCTCCCATGCACTCCTTGCGTCTAATGGATTTTGATAACTCAGATCCATGGTGTTCCTCTCTGGCTCTATGCACACCTTACAGAGCTTCCAGTGAAAAGAAACAATTGAAACTGGGAAAATTCACAGTTCCATCCACTTGTTCATGAAAACAGAAAATAACAGGAAAATGCACACAGTCCAAACACCACACATTTGGGTCAATTTTCCATTCTTTTATATTCACAAGTGCCCACTGGCTACACCATACATTCAAAATTACAGTCACTCAAAACATTGATATCTCCTGCTAACTCCTAGTTCTCTCTTACAACTAAGTTCTCTCTCTGTATTCCCACTCTCTCTAACAGGGTGTACAAACTTCTACATAACTCAAAATTTTTCTACGGTTTCCCCTGGCTACTTGCCTACTCTAAAACTCATCCTATGCTATCTTAGTTCAGTTGCATTCCAGAGCCAAAGTGGAAACTCCTTCTCTGTTTACAATTTTCAAAATGTGCCTCAAAGGGTAAAATTTGGCACCGGTTCAAGCATGCCTCCAAATTCCAGCACTGAGTGAAGGCAGAATTCAAAATCGACTGCAATTATCAATGCTAAATTTTTGGAAGAACTCACACGTGTTGAGTGGTCCTGCCTTTGTGCGCTTTCCAACGATGTTCCTGCATCATACTCCCCTTGACAAAAATTCATGGACTCCTATCCATGAGATCCTCTACTGATTTTCCCTACTTCTGGATAGCAGCTTCATTTTCCCAACTGGCATCTTCTATTGGGTGTCTCTTCCATTTGACCAGATATTCAAAATAAGTCTTCCTACTGGTCTTCTTGCTAATCCTTTGATCAACAATTTTCTCCATCTGTGGCTTTTCTGCCACAGGCATCTGTTTCTCCCACTGAATTTTTCCTTGAGCTTCTGACCCTTCCGTTTCATCTTTCCTGTATGGATACAGGTCTAAAACATTGAATATCGGTGAAATTCCCACACCATCTGGCAGATCGATCTCATAGGCATTTGCATCAAACTTCCTCAAGATCTTACAGGGTCCTATCTTCTTCATCTTCAATTTGTTATATGTTCCCCTAGGGAACCTTTCCTTCCTGAGATGTGCTAAAACCTTATCTCCCACTTCAAATTGAAGTTCCCTGTGATGTTGATCAACTCTGTTCTTCTATTTATGATTAGAACTCTCCAACTGTCCTTTGATTTGGCTATGGAGTCGCTCCATCTCCGCAGCAAAATCCTCTGCTCCAACACTTCTGATCTCTCCCTGTCCCAGGTCCCTTAACTCAAACACTCCCCTGGGTTGCATTCCATAGAGTATTTGGAATGGGATCCTTTTAGTGCTCCTGTTTGGTGAGTCATTGTATGCAAATTCTATTTGTGGCAGAATCTGATCCCACTGGTTATGATGTTCAGTAACCAGGCTTCTCAATAAATTTCCCAAACTTCTATTTACCACCTCAATATACCCATCTGTCTGAGGGTGATAAGCTGAGCTGAAGGACAAATATGTCCCCATATTCTTCCACAACGTCCTCCAAAAGTGACCAACAAATTTTGTGTCTATGTCTAAGACAATGCTCCTAGGTAGACCATGAAGTCTCACAACTTCTCTGAAAAAGAGATTTGCAACATGTGTTGCATCACTGGTCTTCTGGCATGGGATGAAATGTGCCATCTTTGAAAACCTATCCACCACCACAAATATGGAATCGAATCTCCTTTGTGTTCTTAGCAATCCCAACATGAAATCCATGCTTATTGCATCCCAAGGCCTCTCTGGTATTGGAAATGGTTGATACAATCCAACATTCTATCTTTTCCCCTTTTCATGTTGGCAAATCCTACATATTTTTACAAATTTTATCACCTCTGTTCTCATACCTGGCCAATAGTATGAACTTCTCAACTGTGCAAACATTTTATCATGGCCGAAATGTCCAGCCAATCCTCCACTATGCTTCTCCTTCAGAAGATTGGCCCTCATTGAGCATCTTGGTATGCACAATTGATTTCCTCTAAACAACAATCCTTCCTAAACCATATACTCTATCCACTGACTTCTATCTCTCAGTACAGGGCTCATACATGCTTCGTAGGCCTCCTTGAAATCTATATCATCACAATACATATCCTTAAGGTGTTCAAACCCCAAGGTCTTCACCTGGAATTCTTGCATGATCAAACATATCCTGCTTAATGCATCAACAACCTTGTTATCATTCCCAGCAATATGTTTTATGACAAAAGTAAAATTTTGCATAAATTCAACCATTTTGAATGCCTCTGATTCAGTTTTTCTTTTCAGGTTCTGAATTGTAAAGCTTCGTTATCACTATACAATACAAACTCCTACGGTACACGATAATGCCTCCATTTCTTCAACGATTGAATTATGGCATAAAATGCCTTGTCATATGTGAAGTATTTCCTCTTAGTCTCATTCAGCTTCTTGCTGAAATAGGCAATGGGCCAATTGTCCTGACATAGAACTTCTCCTATTGCAAGTCCACTTGCGTCACATCTTACCTGAAATGTCTTCCCAAAATTCGACAAGACCATAATTGGTCATTCTTTTATCTTCTCCTTCAGTATATTGAAGCTCCTTTCAGCCTCCGCTGTCCATTTAAAAGACTTGTGCCACTTCTTCACTGTATCCATCATGGGTGCACAAATCCCACTAAAGTCTCTAATGAAATTTCTATAAAAACTTGCTAAACCATGAAAGCTCCTTACCTCGAACATGCTCCTTGGTGACAACCATTCTTTGATAGCTTTCACCTTCTCTAGATCCATCTTCAGTTCATTTGAAGAGATCACGAAACCCAAATAAATGAGTTATGTCTTCATAAAAGAGGACTTCTTCAATTTGATCAGTAGTTTCTCCTGCTGTAGCCTCCTCATTACTAGCGTGAGGTGCCTCAAGTGCTCCTCTTTCGTCCTGCTAAAGATCAACATATCGTCCATATATAAAACCATGAACTTGCCAATGAAATCTTTCATAATTTGATTCATCAACCTCATAAAAGTACTCGGGGCATTCTTTAAGCCAAATGGCATAACCAACCACTCATACAGACCTTCATTCGTCTTAAAGGTTGTTTTCCATTCATCACCTTCTCTCATCCTAATTTGGTGATATCCACTTTTTAGATCTACCTTAGAAAAGAAATTTTCTCCACTTACGCAATCCATTAAATCATCCATTCTTGGTAAACGAAATCTGTACCTGATGGTGATCTTGTTGATGGCTCTCGAGTCTGTGCACATTCTCCATCCTCCATATTTTTTTGGGCTTAACACAGTTGGTACTGCGCATGGGCTCAAACTTTCATTGACCAAACCCTTATCTAGCAATTCTTGGACTTGGTTCTTCACCTCCTCATTTTCTCGAGGTGTTAATTTGTACGCTACCTTGTTCAATAGACTTTCCCCTGGTATCAAGTCGATATGATGACTGATACTCCTGATGGGTGGCAATGAGTTTGGCAACTCATCCACCACTATATCAGCAAAATTATCCAGCAGCTCCTGAACTTCTTCATTCAAATCATCCATTGACGTACTCGTAAGGATGACTCTGGGCTTCCTCACCACAGGGAAGTACATCTCCTGTTCTTCCTTCACTTCTTTCAGGAGTTCCTTCCCACTCATGATAAGTATGCTTGTGATGGCTTCCTCTTTCCCTCTCTTCTCCTCCATTTGCAACAACATATGTGTCCTACCATTCTTCTCCAATGTATATGTATTCTTCCTTCCATCGTGGATGACATTTTTGTCAAACTTTCATGGTCTTCCCAACAGAATATGGCATACATCCATGGAAATTACATCATATAGAATCTCATCTTTATATCCTCCTATTTTAATTTCAACCAGGCATTGTTTAGTGATCATTACCTGGTGTCCTTTTTGCAACCATGAGACTTTGTATGGCCTTGGATGTGCAGTTGTCTTCAGATCCAATTTCTCCACCATCTCTTTGGATACTAGGTTGTCAGTACTCCCACTATCAATGATCACCTTGCATACTTTGTCCTTAGTTTTGCAAGCTGTCCTGAAGAGACTATTTCTCTGCACTGGCTTTTCAATTTCTGCCTCCGGCTTCAAGAGATTTTTTCTCAACATCAGGCATGCTCCATCCTTTTCTCCCTCTACCTCAACATATCTTCGTTGTGCTTCTGAAATGTGAGCTTCTCCTCCTTCCTTCTTCTTCTCGCGACATTCCCAAGACATGTGTCCTATCTTTCCACAATTATAGCACCTTACCCCTCCTCTACCTCTTCCTCTAGAAGAGTTTCTTCCACCACTTTGTCTTCCTCGTGAACTTCCTTCTCGTTATGAGTGATTGTGTGGTTTCTTAGCCTCATCCTTAGACTGATGTGCTTGGTCACGGTTAAATCCCTTGCTTTTTCTTGGGACCGAGCTTTTACCTCTTCCTCGCTGGTTCTGTTTTCTGACCAGCTTCTCCTCTGCCTTCAACGCAAACTGATAAGCATCTTCTATAGTCCTGACTGACATCATGCTGAGATCGTTTGGGATCTCATACCTCAAGCCATTTATATATCTGGTGAATCTTTCTTCGTCTCTCTCCCTTTGTCCAGTTCTGATGTTCAACTGGTAGAACTCCTCGGTGTACTCCTTGACTATCATCCCTTTCCATCTTAGAATTTGTAGTTTCTTGAACAGATTGATCTGGTAGTCTTTGGGTATGAACTTAGCCTTCAGATTGGGTACCATCCTATCCGAACTCTTTATCCTCTATTTTCCTCTACTTCTCCTCCTAGCCTGCAGTTCATCCCACCACAATGTTGCATGCCCTTTTAGCCTGGTGACTGCCTGCTTCACCTTCTTCTCCTCATCGACATATTCATAGTCGAAGTGTTTTTCCATGGACCTTATCCAGTCCAACAGTTCTTCAGCATCTAGATTTACCTCATACATGGGGACCTCTATCTTAGCTCTGCCTCCCAATCTGGCAATCGCTCTCAACAAATGTTCTTCTGCAGCATCCTCTCCTACAGCTTCTTCAACCTCAACCTCTTCACTTTCTGTATCACTGACATCCCCAATGTTAGGTGCTCTTCTCTGGGCTGCTTCCATTGTTTCCAATTGGGTGTGAAGCTCTCGCATCTCCCTCTCTATAGCATGGTTGGCTAAAGGTGGCTTTCATCTTCTTGGCGGCATTATGTTGAATATCTATCACACACAGATTACAGTTCCGAGTTCTCTGTCTCCTTCCTTTCCTCCTTTGCCTGAAGTCTACAGACGAAAAACTAAGGCTCTGATACCACTTGATGCAGACCCTCTATCCCTCTTAAGGGTTTCTCAACCTCCTGGTCAGGATATTCTAGTTCTAGAGCCCAAATGGCTCTTCTGGTCCCGAATTGGAACCCTTCAAATGAACACATAGGTCCCTTCACCAATGCTCAGTTGGCTTTTCCAAGTGCCAAGCATGAGCTCCCATGGCACACGACCAAGGGCTGTGACCTTGTGCCAAACCAAAGAGAGTGCATATCAAGGACCGAGACTTCATGAGTCAAGTGTCTCATTCATTTGTCCTCCGAACCTCCGGTAGCCGAAATGTTGAAATGTCCCGACGCTTGTTCTTTCGGGATTTCACGTTTCACAAAATCAGGACACAAAGAGTATCCTTGTTCCTTGGAGTCTCTGATCACCAAAAAGCCGAAATGTCCCAATGCCTTATCCTCCGGGATATTGTGAATCATGAATTCGGGTTTCATGAATTTGGGAAATTTAGTTACAAGGGATATCTCTGCCCCTTGGAACCCCCAGCGACCGAAATGTTGAAATGACGAAAGGGCTAATTGGGACTTTTACCGAAAAGGAATTTTAGATTTTGTGACTTCATGGATCCTGATGCAAGTTCCTTGACTCTTCAAGTCCTGAAACCCAAAATGCCGAAATACCGGGGATCTGGAATTCATGAGTCAAGCGTCCCATCCCTTCACTCTTTGAGCCCCTGGTTGCCGAAATATCGAAATGAAGAAATATCCTGGCGTTCAATCAATGGCTCACAACAATATTTGGGATCGACGGTTCTAGTCGAATTGAGAATTCACAATTTCACAGTTCAGGATTCTGAAAGAAAAGAGTCTTTGTCTTTCCAACTCATGGCACCCGAAATCCCTAAATGGACTAATGGTCCCGATCTGCTTGTGATCAACAGTCACTACTCCTCCCGAGATTTGGGCATCAAGAAGCCCTCACTGCTAACCTCCTCACAACTCCACCTGATCCAATAGACTGTGGGGTTTTGGCATTTCTCCTCGAGGACTCTCCACCGTCCATCCAGGTCTCCAGGATCTCCCCTCCTGGATCTACAAAGAGTTAAAGTCTGTGCTCCTTCCTCAAATCAGATGGTCCGTGGGATTTTCCACCATGATCCAACACTCAACTACATTCTTCCTCCTGAGCTTTTACTCGCTTTAGACTTAGATAATTTTCTAAGTCTTCGAAGACTCGGTCTTTACCTCTTCCAGGGAATGAGTTCCTGGATCTCGATAACACTTCTGAAGTGTTATTCCTCCTAAGCTTTGGTGGGTTCAGACTTCGATCTCCCATGCACTCCTTGCGTCTAAGGGATTTCGATAACTCAGATCCACGGTGTTCCTCTCTGGCTCGATGCACACCTTGCAGAGCTTTCAATGAAGAGAAACAATTGAAATTGGGAAAATTCACAGTTCCATCCACTTGTTCATGAAAACAGAAAATAACAGGAAAATGCACACAGTCCAAACACCACACATTTGGGTCAATTTTCCATTATGTTATATTCACAAGTGCCCACTAGCTACACCATACATTCAAAATTACAGTCACTCAAAACATTGATATGTCCTGCTAACTCAGAGTTCTCTCTTACATCTAAGTTCTCTCTCTGTATTCCCTCTCTCTCTAAATAGGTGTACAAACTTCTACATAACTCAAAATGTTTCTAGGGTTTCCCCTGGCTACTCGCATATTATAAAACTAATCCTATGCTATCTTAGTTCAGTCGCATTCCAAAGCCGAAGTGGAAACTCCTGCTTTGTATACAATTTTCAAAACGTGCCTCAAAGGATAAAATTCGGCACCGGTTCAAGCATGCCTCCAAAGGTGAATTCCAGCGCTGAGTGAAGGTAGATTTCAAAATCGACTACAACTGTCAATGTTGAATTTCTGGAAGAACTCACATGTGTTGAGTGGTCCTGCCTCTGCACGCTTGCCAACGATGCTCTTGCATCAGGAAACAGTTGTTGAGAAGATCAGGAAGATCCATTTTCAAGTAGAAGAGACATTAAACAAGTCACAGGAAAAGTACAAATCTATACATGACCAACAAATAACATAGAGAACATTTAGAGTTGGAGATATAATATGGTTATGAATGAATAAGGAAATGTTACAGGGTTCTAGTAAGAAGATCAAGGCTCTGTGTTATGGTACTTTTGAGGTATTGGAAAAGGTGGGAGATAATTCCTACAAAATTAGTCTACCCCCATACATGCACATTTACTTAGCAGTGAATGTGGAGAATCTCAAACTCAATGAGCCTTCCATGATTGATCAGGAAGAGGATTAGGTCCTACCTTCCATAGCGGATTTAGCACCAGATGCTCAGGTAGAGTTGGAAGAGGACACAATTTTTTAGAGGTGTTCTAGAACTACAAGAAATAGACAACATGACCTTTCAAATATTGGGTTCAAAGGACAACTTCCAGGAAAAGCGAAGTGGTACTCCAGGGAGAAGGTACATGAAAACTTTCCTCACCTCAATTAGTAAATATTTTGGGGAACATAAGAATCCCTAAATGGGGATGTATAATCCATATTAGATAATTATATTGTTTGTCATCTATGTTGATCCTTTCACAGTGGAAAAGGTTGGAGTAATCAACTTACAGGGCCATTTTACTAATGGGTCCAAGTTTGGAAAATTGGGGTCTATAACCTTTTGAGGCCATTTTGAGGCATCAAACAAAATTTTTTATGGTTAAAACTTTCCCCACATAGCTTGTAACCCATGACGTTATTCTATACATTTATATATCTCCAATGGTGCAAAAACCATGTCAATCGTGACTCGTATCCAAAATCTATGCCTCCCCCAAGTTGAGTTACCATGTTCACCACCATTGTACAAAAGTATGTTATGTCATCCCCTGTTACTTAGGAATATGGGGATATATACATTTGTAATTTCAAGAAGATTCTAGAAGTTCCAAAACCCTATCACAATTGAGGGTTGAGGAAGTAAAAAAACTACCCATAGATGGCTATTGGGTGATGTTAAATACTGGGCCACTAGCAGGAGAAGGGTTTCCATTATTTTTCATTGTATCTTGTTCCATAGATAAGAAAAACATTTGAGAGTGTTATTTTGTAAACATAACAAAGGAGGAGATATTTTTCAGTAGCCATACAGACCATAGATCGAAGGAAATATGATAGGGAGTGCTTCTTTCTTTATACTTGCATGATTTTTATACTAGAGAAAAGAGAGCGAAGGAAACTCACCTTCTAGTTGGTTTTTCTATGGTATTGGGTTTCCTAGGTCATATATTGTGTTTAATTGTGGATGGTGTGATTGTATTTTACTATTCTCTATTGTCTGCATTTTTTCTATTTCATGCATAAGAAGAAAAATCAATCACTAAATATTTTGGAAATCTAACGGAAAAATAACCTTAATAATAAATATTTTGCTTATTTATTAGATCTTTTGTTACAAATTGTTCTAGTGGAATATCCATGATGGTTTATAGATCATGGGTGGGTGGATATTTTTTCGTAGGTCTTAACACCGACCCACATAAGTCTATCATGCGGATTGGTGCTCCTTAGTCGACTATGTGCATCGATGCTTCAAAAATAAATCACACCAATAACCGTTATTAATATAAAATACTAATATGATTAAATGCATCACGGTGCTTCCCCCCAAAAAAGTGCACTAGTGCTCCCCTAATAACAAATATCGATAAAGCTCCCCCAATAAAATGTGCACTGATGCACCTCCAATAACAAAGCACATTGTTGCTCCCCCAATAATAAAGTGCACGACAAAAAATGATTTTTTTTAAAGATTAATTTAAAAACCATAAACCTTCCATGGAACCAATATATCCCTGACACATTCCGATAAAAAAAATGCACCAGTGCATCTTATTATTTGACGCACCATGAAAGGGTAAAAAATAAAAACTACCAAACAAGATCAATGCACTGAAATATACGATGAAAAAATTAGTGGGAATTTTATATTTTCCAAATACATGTGTTTATAAATTGTCAGGACATGTATATCATAATGATGAAATATGGAATTATGTAATTGAATCAATGTGGAACTCAATAAATATACAAATAATGATTAATGTCCTTCCCTAATAGGTCACTCTTCCTATCACCTAGGATACTTCATATTTACAATTTATGTTACAAGTAACACAATCACAAGAATTAGATGTCAAAATTACCCCCCTTAATCCAAAGGGGTGCTTGTGAGTCAAAGCATCATTTTGAACATTTCATAATTTTCTCTTCTGAGCGCTTTAGTGAAGATGTCTGCAATTTTTTTATTTGTGTAACAATGTCTCAAGTGAATAGTCTTGGCATCTACATGATATTGAATCAGGTGATAATTTGTGTTTATGTGATTTGTTAAATCATGTAACCTGGGATTATTGGCCAACATGATTGTAGAAGTATTTTCAACTAGAAGAAGAGTATAATTCACTTATTTCTCCTACAAAGATTTGAGTATTTTCCCGATCGACAAAATTTATTTCATTGTTTTTGTAGTTGCCACGCATTCTACCTCTATTGTGGAATCTAATGGAACTAACTATTTTCATGATCTCTAGGAGACAACTTCCGATCCCAGACTCGTGAAGTATCCTGAAGTTGACACTCAATGTTCCTTATCCCTAACTAATTCCAAATCATAATATTTGATCACACTGAAGTCATCCACCTTAGAGTACCTGAGTCAAAATTATTTATTTCCCTTAAAGTGTTTTAGAACTCTTTTTTCAGAAGATGAATTACCTTCAGAAGGATTTTGCATGAACCTGGAAAGAATCCCAACAACAAATGAAATTTATAGTCTTGTGGTTGTAATATATATAATACTTCCGACAAGATATTTGTACTTGGTTACATCCTCAAATTCATTCCCTTATTTTAATGTGAGTTTGAAATTATGTTCCATTGGAGTAGAAACATGATCACACTTAGTCATCCCAAAAATGTTCAACGATTTTCCAATGTACTTCTTTTAGGAGATGAATATGCAAATTGGATTTTGATTCACCTCAATTCCCAAATAGTAGTGAATATGTCCCAAATATGTTATCTTGAATCCTTTATTGAAATATTTATTTATGGACGCCATGTAGCTTTCATTTTTCCTTGTTATCAATAGATCATCCACATATACTACTAGATATACAAAAAAATTTCCAACCTTCTTGACTAATAATGTTGGATCATCAAGATTGCAATGCTTTAAAATTAAATTTCAAAAGATGCTTGGTTATCTTTTTATATCATTCTTGTGGTTCTTTTTTTAGGCCATATAAGGATTTGATGATCTTGCATATATTTTTTTCTTGTCTCTTCACTATAAATCCTTTTGGATGAGACATGGACACACTCTCTTTCAAGCCTCCATTCAAGAAAGAAATATTCACATCCATTTGATGAATTTTCCATCCATTTTGTACTTCCATGGAAAATAAAGTATGGATGGTATCACATTTTTTTGTGGGGGGAAATGTCTCCTCATAATGATCTAGTTGGATATTGGTGGCCTCCCATCTATTCTAACTGGCTCCTCTTGGCATTTTTTAGTTCAACACGTTCTTTTGTACTTCTTTGTAATTGTGAGTTCTACACTTTCGAGGATGTATGAATCCCTACACATCTTCCAGGTGGATATTTGTGGCCTCCCACCTAATCCAAATGGCTTGTTTTGTATGTTTTCATGTCATCACATCTTGATGTACTTCTAGGGCCATTTTGGGGCCCTAAACATTTTTTTTTTGTTAGCTACAATAAAACTATAGATAGAGTCAATTTTTATGTTGTAATATATAGTTCTATCAAAGACCTTTCGAATGAGCTATCATGTGCCTAAAACGGAGGTTTTGTGCAAAATTTACGACCCTGAGAAGCTGAGGTACCAACTTACCCATAGGGGCCCACATAACTTTTGGCATTTCATATCCTAGCTTTAGGTTTTTGGATGTCTAGGGTTTTGGGATTCATGAGTAATACAAAAAATGCCTCTAAATCATCATTGTAAGCATTATTATCAGATGAATGCATGTAGCAGTCACATCTCTTCTCATAGATAGCTACCACCATTCAAGCAAGTGTTTTAGTTCTGCATTTTTACAGTTTCATCATATTTCATTTATTCTATAGAAGATATTGTCCACTGGATATTTGTGTTGTTCTTCATATTTTTGGGTTTATGGTATTCAATATGTTAATTAGTTTGTTCTTCCCCTAAATCTAGATCAGTGGTATCAGAGCAATCTTCTCTTCATTTATTTTTCTTTATGCTTGTCCCCAACAAGATCTAAGTACAAGAAGCTGGGACCCGAACCAATCGAGCCGTTGCAAGATTGGTCACGTTGAGACTAACAACAATCCATGGGGGACAAAAATAAATATGATGTAGTAGGAGATCCTTTTAAAATGTTTCTTGAGGAATCCCTCACGTGACAAAGGAATGAAATTATGGAAAACTTTGCACAGATCCTTCGACGACTTCCCATGGGAAAAGCATACTCATCAAGCGACCATGCAACACCTTTCAAAGTATAGGTAAACTTTGATATTCCATTATTTGAAGGAATAATAGATGCAGATTCTATATATAAATGGTTGAATCTGCTGGAAGGGTATTTTTCAGTCCATAATTTTTCCAATAGGAAAAAGACTACTTTTGCACTCCTCAAGTTCATCCCCCATGTTAAGGACTGGTGGGATACTTACTCTGAGGAAAGGGCCATAAAGGAATATGAAGTATGTGTGGTTTCCCCTACATTGGATTACTTACGGTATTCCATTAAATAATAGTACTACCCCATTGGAAGTTACCTGGACTAGTACACCCAATGGACCACCCTACGTCAAGAAAGGGACGACACAGTACCATATTTCACCAATACTTTCCATACCCTACGCACCAAATTGGGTATCAGAGACTCTAAGTGACATATGGTACTTAAATACCATGGTTAAAAGAATAGATACATTCAAATAGAAGAGAATATTCTAGACATCGCCTCATTGGGTATGCCTTATAGATATGCCGTCAAGATCGAGCAGGAATTTAAGAAGAAGTGGCGAGAGTTTGGATTTGCAAACCCCTCACAGCTGAAGAAGGGAAAAGGTGGTCCCAACCCACACAAAAAGGGATAGAGAAAACATGGCCACTCTTAGGACAACCATTCCAAGCTGCAACACAAGAAGGGTAATGAAAATACAAAGAAGGACATAGGAAAATGGTGTGAATACCATTAAATCCCTTGGCACAACACTAACTAATACTGTTCCAAGTAGTCACTTGTGTCCGATATGAATTCATATGAGTTTGATATTGATTCTGACTCTGATTCAAATACAGGAGGGAAGCAGATTATCGATGTTGCACCCAGTGCCACTATCTCTACCACCAAATTCCATCTAATCAAACCAGAAGAATTAGAGGAAGGGGAACACATTTTTCACTCACAGATGTGGGTAAAGGGGGATCCAATTCACTTCATTGTCGATAGAGATAGTCAGAAGAACCTGATCTCAGAAGAGGTCACCAAGCAATTGGACCTACTGACGACACTACACTTGCAACCCCACACCATTGGCTGGCTTCACCAAGGAAGATATATTCGTGTCAACCAAGAGTGTCTTCTTCCCTTGTTACAAGGAAAATCTCTCTATGGACAGGGGTAAACCACAATATACACAAATTACTACAAAAATCAACTCTAATCTCATGTATGATATATAAGAAAATATAATAACAAGACAAGACAAATATCCGACCTCATCCATACATTTGATGAAGTCCATCATTGAGCACTTGACTCAAAGAAATACACCTACAAATTGTACTCAACAACCAAGAAACATAATAGTATGGTGATAATATATAAATTTAGCACATTTAATAACATAATCCATCAACATTCATAAAAAATATGCCTATGGAATAACAATTCAAATATTTTCAAGATATTAATTGGAAGAGAAAAGAGTATTTCTATTAAAATGTAATCAACAAAAGTGAATGAATTACAAACTTCTGTGTCAGCATAGTTCGGAACCGAGAAGCTATGTCCCTTCCAGCTGGGCCTCCACCACTTCAATCCTCCACCATAGGCAAGCTCATATAAGAAATACAATGAGGTTCTCAATCAAGTAGGGGAGATCTTGGGGGATGAACAATGTGTTTAGACTTAAAAGGACAAAGGGATGCAAAATCAATATGAACTGAATAATTTCTTGAGAGTGACTTTGCTCTCAAAGTTGAATTATTCTACTCTTTTCCATAGCTCAGATATGGCATATTTATATCATTCAAATGGAACTGAAGGGTCGAGTCATAACGTTTCTAGTATATGGGAGGTCAAGGATCATGGATCCCGTGACGTGACATGGAAACCTGACACTATTTTTTAATTTTGGGCACAAAATCTAATGGACGTGGGTTGTAATGGTGAATCCTACCTATACGCATGTTGTATAATAGTTAGGGCATGTATATGTGGAAAAATATTGTTTTTAGCTCCAGGATTTTCAAAAAGGGACTTCAAGTCTGCATAGGGAAACATAAAAAGGCCTTCTAAGAAAATTTGCATAAGGTGAGGCAAATATTTATATAACAAATACCCCATAATGTGTGAAGTCAGAGGAGTATCTGTGATGGTAGAGATACATTATAATACCCATAAGTGGATAATGTTGATTCATATGGAAGAATTAATTTCTCATGAGAATATTATAATCTATACTAACTTTGCGCACATGGCTTCCAATTTTAACTACACTGCAGATCCATGTGAAAATATATCAAACAGTTGTTCATGGCCATAAATAGGAAATAAAAAGGTGGCTACATGCCAAAGGTTGTCATAGTCATGAACAAGGCCCAGTAAAACCAGTCTCAAAATCAATATGAAGATATTTGTAGACAATGCAGTACAATCTGATCCCCCGTGATCACTGAAGTCACATAGGTACTCATCCAATGAAAGATAGAAACATCTTAGGAAAGTTGTGACTATGAATTGATGTCTTCAAGTCTTCTACACGATACACCAAAGGTGAAAGTATACATCGTGTGAATAAAGGAGTTGAGGTCAAACACAATGAGACTTTGTTTGATTACAGATCATTAAGGTATATTGTTAACAAACACAAGACAACCTACCGATAATGAAAGTAGGTATCAAGGCACCGAGTACATTCTTACAAGTGTGAATAAAGGTTTCAAGGTCGAACACTTCAATAATCCATCGATCAAGAGACATTGATGTATTCCAAACTGTCGATGGTAGGAGAACTTGCCACTACTGACTGCAAGCCTATAGGTACTCATATGACTCTATGTATCGCTTCTAGAATAGATGGGATGAAGTCGATGGAAGGAGACCCATTGAAAGGAGAGCATTGAGGAATCTCTCATCATTCAACACAAGGTAAAAAGTAGGAGATTGATGATTTGGAGGAAATCGGACCAAGAACATGTTCATGAAGCAATGACTCTATGTGTCTTGCATGTGTTCTAGATGCAAGCGGTACATGAAAAATACCATATGAATAACAACCAATAAGGAAAACTACTAACAAAGGAGAGGAAACCACCAATAAGGATAATGGAATCCAAGACACTGCACAAATCCGGATATGTGAATAGATTGCATGCTGTCAAACACAAGGAAAACCTCTTAATCAGTGACCAATGATGAAATGTGGGTTGTTGGGTTCAAGGTTACCTAACAATGATGAAAGTAGGATCAGGGTGCACGATAGGACTATAGTTTCATGTAATTCAGAGACATACTAAGGATATGGCTGACATGCAAAGTCAAGAGTTCTGAGGAATGGCCGACAAAGGTTGATAGACATCCTTTGAACAAGAGCATGAGACATATGGAAGGCTGTGGCAGCATAGACTCAATGATGAAAATTTGAGATGCAGGAGGCATCTATAAAACTCTCCATAGGGACTGAAAGAGTAACTAGTCGAGGGAGTAAACTCTACGTAACGAGCTCATCTTCCTAAGGTCATGCTAAACCTAAAATGTTGATGATAAGTGGACTCAATTTTTTTTTTCTCTGTTCAAAGGAGACGTGATTACTGCCAATATAAGATAGTATTCCTTCCCCACCCATATTTTTTTGTTTTTTCATAGTCAAACGAATTCTATGATATAGAGGAGGAAACGAGTGTCACAATTAAGCAACTAGTTCTAGCGGTGGAAAATACCTATGCTCAATGAAAGGAGGTGCATGAGGGATATGGAAACTCAGGGGAATGTTTCCTCATGGGCATAGGGTATAAAGCTGCAAAGGATATAAACAAGGCTCTACTTAGTTGATGATGCAAACTGATGAGGTGATAGGATTACAATGAAAAAGAGAGAACCAAAAATAGGCTCAATACTGCAAGCAAGAGAATGAGATGTAATTACAACTTAACACCAAAAAATTTCCTTTTTTGTAATATTAGTATACTTGGTTTGAAAAAGGGGTAAACTTGCACCAAATAGATGTCCTTTCAAATCCAATTTACGAGTGTGAAACATACACGTTCACTCGACAATCTTTTCTCTTTTTAAGAGAGTCGGAAAAGAGCGTAAACCAGACTCAGTGGGAGTCCTCTAGGTATAGGTCAACACACTTATGTGTAAGAAGTGAGGTTCAAACATAAAGTCATGTATTAGCTACAAGGGACTCCCAATCCTACGGAAACAAATATCTGCATGGGCACTGAATGGAGCACAGGATCTAATTAGGATACCTATGTTTGGTAAGTCTCTACCATTCAATAATGAAACTTCTAGTTGTAGATTGAAGGTTCTATGTCACTATTAAATGGGTTCATACCTAATGCATATGAGTTGAATTCATAGGATGATGCAAGTGTGCATAATGGATTGGTGACCTATCCTATATGCTGGATGACAAAAATACCTGTCCAAAGTTACAAATGGGCGACATGATGCTGAAACCAACAAGAATCCCTAGATAAAATCACAAAAACCAACTCCATTCACTATTGTATTAGTCCATTAGGCCAAAATATTAGAAAAAACTATGTGTTAAGTGTCCAATATAATAATCTGTTTCATTAAAAAGTAAAATAGTATCATCTACATAATCACTGTCTTCATCCATCTACTCAATTTGATTATTTTGTAAAGGAGGCACTACCCTTTGATCATCAACATTCATCCTTTCTCTCTACAATATTTGAGGGGCATCATTAGGCCTTGTAAAATGGTTTGGATTTCTGCTTCTAGCCCCGTGAAAATCTTTGTTTGGTTGTTTAGATTCCCATTTCATCTTAGCTATTTCAGATGTCAGATCCTTCAAATTTTGTTCATTTCATCAAGTTTAGTATCATACATGGCTGGGTTAGAGGAAGTAGGGGAATCCTCTCTCTGTTTATTCTTCTCTTTACCATAACTATTCTTTAACCTGTATGATGCCAAGATATTGAATTGAACCTCAATGGTTGCATCCTCCATGGACAATAGTGTGGTGGATCTTATCTCCCTCATTAGGAGGGAGAAATATGTATCAAATGCATTGGCATAAGTGATCTTGGCAGAGGCTTCAGTTGGTTTGATATCATCTGCGATTCTACCATACATATTATTGAATCTCTTGGTGAAGTTTGAAATAGATTCACCATTCTTTCTCTTTAGATCCCTAAATTGAGCGATGTAGTAGAGATAATATCTCATATCTCCCCATTGCTTTATGAAATATTCATATAAATCCTCAATATCTACAATGGAGGTTGTAGGAATACCCCTAAACCATTTTCTGACTTCCCCATCTAGAATCTGCACAAACAACCTCATCCACACATCTACATATTCAATGCTAAAGTTGTTTGCAAAGATGTAAAAGGCTACCAAATGTTCATTGGCAATGACATCACCTTCCCCATTGTATCTCAGTAATTATTTCATGTAATGTGTGGCTGGGAGTGCATGTAAGCCTACATGTAGAACTAGGGGTGCATATCTGGCAGCAATAATGACATCCATCGTGTTAGCAGACATGGATTGGGAAATAGGAATATGAATATTTATGGTAGCTACAAGGGTGGATGATGGACTAGATGACAAAGTAGAGTCAGGAGTTGAAGATGTCTGAGGTTCCTTGGAATTGTGATTCTCAGAGCTAGAAAATTGAATTTTCTTCTGATGATGAAAAGAAGTAGACTCTTTGTGTGCGGCTTCACCCTTGAGGGGGGAGGTATATCTATGAGCTACTATGGATTTTATTATTTTCCTTTCTGGCTCAGATACTACTGTGTTATTCTTAGGATTAGTATGAGCCTTTGTAGCTTTGCTATGTTCATATTTGGATCTTTTGAAACCCTTTCTAGGTGCCATTATTTCTTTTGTAAACTCTATTCAGTTTAGTCTCCAGGTGAAATATGGCAATTTGTCTGTGTCTGAACTTTGTTCACCATCAAAGGTCAGAGATATTAAATTCTGTTCTCACAGGGAAAGATATTTCTTTACTCTATTCCTCGACAATGGCACTAGAAGGTTTTGGTCTTAAGGTATACACCTGACTGCTAATATATGCATGGGCACCGAATGGAGCACGAGATCTAATTAGGGTGCCCATGTTTGGTAAGTCTCTACCATTCAATAATGAAACTTCTAGTTGTAGATTGAAGGTTATGTGTCACTATTAAATGGGTTCATACCTAATGCATATGAGTTGCAGTCATAGGATGATGCAAGTGTGCATAATGGATTGGTGACCTATCCTATATGTTGGATGAAAAAAATACCTGTCCAAAGTTACAAATGGGCGACATGATGCTAAAAACCACAAGAATACCTGGATAAAATCACAAAAACCAACTCCATCCACTATTGTATTAGTCCATTTTGGGTCAAATTTCCCCCGAATTTAAACTGTTGATTGCGGGAGACATGAGTGATGCAATCAACAACCGTCTGGACCAGGTAATTCATCTTGCTCCTCTCTTTGTTTTTAGTGGATTGAAATTTGTAATTAGCTCTCCTTTTTTTAGCATTTTAGGGTGCAACTTAGAAGCTGAGGTATACATGGGGTATAAATCATCAAGTTGTGTCTACACATACCTATATGTGAATGTTTGAAA
This sequence comes from Picea engelmannii, assembly GCA_009831015.1. Lineage (NCBI taxonomy): Eukaryota > Viridiplantae > Streptophyta > Pinopsida > Pinales > Pinaceae > Picea > Picea engelmannii. The sequence continues at coordinate 206,296 of ML778878.1, forward strand.
AAAAACTAGCATATAAGAAGCCCTATACACAAATGTGTAAACTATAGTTCACGTACATGTCCATGGATAAGATTTTAAAAATGTTTCTAACTCAAAAAATGGTTTGAATCTTGCAGGGTGGTGCTAGAGTGGAGAGAAAGGGAGCATGAAGAGGTGGATGCTACAATGGAGAGAGATCCAGGGACCTATATGGCCTTAAATATATGTGGGATATAAAAAATTTGGGCTCTCAAAGGTATGAGGGATCAAGTGAGATTGCTTCAACTACTAGTGAACTACTAGGGTCCATATATTGAGACCTTCAACCTTCATGGAAAACCATTAAGGATTGAATTTGAGGACATATAATTCTTGACAAGATTTTCGCGTCGGAGCTGAGGTGGTCAACCTCAAAGACCAGGGATCTGTGAGTGGCATGAACATAGAGTATTACATATCCACTCATTGCATTGTAGGGACCGAGAAGGTAGGGAGCCAACTCCCGATCAAAGAGATGAACAATCTAAGTCTCTATATTTTTGTCCTAGTGTTGACACGGATCACAGGGTCGGCCTAGTTTCACCAGGAATAGAGGCCACTTATGTTATATTCAATGGAGTTCTTGCGACCCATGTTTTACGACTAGTGCACCTCACTTCTGGTCAACATGAAAATCCAGCTGATAGACTACAAACTATGTAGAAAGAGGAACTTCGGTTTCGCTTCTATCCTATGTAGTTTTTTATTCGAGCGGGTTCCGGGATTGGGCCCTAGAGTTGAGATTGTTTCACATCGACCTCGTGATCCATCCATGGCATGATGGACTGAGGTGATGAGGTGATATGGGGGTGGTAGGGTGCCAATACCCTACAACGATGAGTTTTTCTTCTTGTGGAGTCGGCAGGTGATGTCTCTGGAGGTCTACCCTTACTTAAGGATTGACTTCAGAGGAAACTCGGACATTCTGTTACAACCAGGATCTGCCTACAGAGACATAGGTATGCCAAAGTTTTTGAATATCTCAATTTTTTGTATTTTTGTATAAGAAAACAAAAATAATTTTTTATGGTATCAGGTACTAAATAAACATTTATGTGATGTAGACGTAGGTCCACGACGGACGGAGAAAATTCCAAGAAATCAATAGAGGCACTTAGAGGGATGAACCAGTGGGAGGGGATGCAGATAGAGTGCTTGAAAACATGCAGAGAAACTTATCTTGTTTGACGTAGAGGATTCCCATGGTTCAGGTAGAGGTTTTGTTGGAGGTGATGCAACAGAAGGTGGTAGGTGTGCCCCCTTCCTGGGTGAAACTCTTTCAGTGTCTCGCAAACTCCATATTATGCTATAATGACACTTGTTGGTCCTAAGGTGTTCACCTAACTGATAAAGGGAAAAGCTAGGCCACCTCAAGTTTGTAATGATTTGGTTTTTTACAAGTAGGTCTTGTTGGTAAGCTTAAGGATAGGTTTTCAAAGATTGTTCTCTCATAGGACAAGCCACACAGTATAAAAGTAGGTTCTCCTTTTCCAATGGTATGGGTATTAAATGAAATTTGGGGATATGAAAAGACAAACACAGACAATAACAACAAGAAATGCAATGAATCACTTGTTTCATGAAAACTAAGACTTAAAATAATATCTTGAGACTTAGACAAACATCTAGATGAATATCATTCAACAGGTTGTAAAAATAGTGAATCTTTCGTTGAACAATAGTTGTATAAAAGGTTGCATAATAAACAAAAGATAAACTAAAACAATAGTTGAAAGAATAAGGAAATGTACATCGTACACATCACAAAATTTGCATTCAAGATAAGAATCAACACATAAGGCTTTGAGTAAGAGAACACAACTTTCATCAACATATATTCACTAGGTAGAAAAATTTACAATTAACTGAGCAGGTCCAATTCCTCTGCTACTTCCACTTTCCTTCCAAAAACTCCCCCAAAACATACAAAGAATACATACTTTATAGAGCTGCATAGGTTCTCATTTGTATGGGATTGAGACCTAACTCTAGATAATTGTTTGTAGAACAAACTGTTAATTTAACTAAAACATTGCATGGAGTATAGCATGTATAATTCCTATTGGACTTAATCAACAAAGTGGTTCTTATCACACATAGAAGACCACTTATTAATTTAATCTAAAATGATTCTGTAGTTGATTAACTAAAAACCTCTACTATCTTTTAGACTGAGTTGATGCATGCACTGGATGAATTGCAATTGGCAGAAAACTAGGGGTGACAGAACTGAGTTCTGTATTGAGCCCTGGCATGCCTACGAGTTTTTCAATGCTTTCTAGAGGGTAAATGGTTGTATGGGAAGATATTCACTTGATTTTCTTCTCCACTAAATTTCAAGAGTGATATGTAGCTGAGACCAAGACATAATCCTTTGTCTATTTCTGAGATCTCGACCATTAAGTGCACTTTGGTTTGGTTCGTCAGCTACCATCTGTACTATCGAAAAGATTTGCTTGAAAGTTCATTGGCCCAACGACCATGGAGGGAGACATGGATTCAATCATCCAATAGGAGATGATAAGAGTGGACATGGACTACCTGGATGAAAAGGACGTGGAGAGGTGATAGGAGGGTTATATATACGAGAGGTGATGGGAGTATGAGTGGGAGAGAGGTCCTAATTGGTGATAGGCGGGAGTAGTGAGTGGAGGACAGATGGAACGCGGTGAGAGGGGTGGTAGCGGGAGGTATTCTGGTAGGATTATGGAGGGGGGGTTAGGTGGTAAGAAGATTAGAAAGGGGGCAGTCCAGAATCATTAGGAGGCACCACATTAGGTGGGCCTGAGCACGGGGAAACCACTTTTCTAGACCCACCCTATCATTAAAGGTAGAAATATTGGGGGGGTCTGAAATCGTGTGAGGGCCATTAATCTGGAGGATGGGGATGTCGTCGATAGGGATTAGTGTGGGATTTAGGCTCTCTATGACAAAAAGTCTTTTCTCTACATAATGAAACCCTGAATACTACTAGAACCATCGATATTACATCAACGATGGATCTTTACCATCCATCAAGTCAGCCCATTATTTCTGAGTAGTTTGAGTCTAACATGGAATGATCTGATTCATTGCTAGGTTCTGCAGAATCTTGGTGAGATTTCAATGGATTTGTTGAACCTGGATATCTCCTTCACACACACGAAAGACTCAGTGGACCTACTACATGCTAAGTTAGTGGAAAATATGATGACGAGTGTTCGAAACTCAAACCAAAACATGTGACCCTCTATCAAAGGAAAAACGATGGTGCAAATAAGTAATGACAAACAAGGGCCATGAAGCTAAATAATTAAATAGTGGAGAATGAGTAAGAAAGAAAGCGCGAAACTCAACATTGATGAATGTATGGGCTACAAGAGGGAAAAGGGAAGGGGTGTAGACATAGGTTATAACATTGGCTCCAACTGGGGATAGCTGGTCTCTATGTGGTGCTGAGAACTGTAAATCAGTGCCTTAGGATCAAATAATTTATCCTAACTGCCATCACTTACCTCTATTTATGCCTTCCAGCCTTGTGTATCTACTACTGTTCCTAAGCACTACAACTACAACCGAGTTCCTTTTTTTGGGATCTTGAGTCTTTTATTCACACACAACTACCTAATCAAAAGCAGTAACAAAGGAAATCATTTATGTTACAAGAGGGACCTTTCCTTGTCCTTAAACAAAAAAGTGTTTCAAGAAGTGCCCATTTACTGGGTCTCCAAAGATCTTTGTATCATCTAGGTTATGTTAGATAAATGTATTATTGTGCAGAACTTCAACCACCTTAAAAGGGCCAAACGAGAGGTTGTCAAACTTAACGTGCTTGGACTTTTCATTACTTCTGGCATCCCACCTCAAGACCAGGTCACCGTTTTGAAATATTTACTTCTTGGTTTTCCTGTCAAAAGTTGATTTGATCTTGTTCTGGTATGCTTCTGTCCTCTGATCCAAGGATTCTCTCTTTTTTTGAACCTCTATAATATGGAATATTCTCCTTTGGATATCATTTGGATCTTCAATCTCTTCTTGTAAGAATTTTAGGATTGGTATACCAAGATAAGTGGGAAAAACAATGTCTATGCCATAAACAAGATGAAATGGCGAGGTTCCCAAAGACTTATTGGTGTTGATTCATCCGGCCCACAAAGCATACTTGAGTTTAGAGTCCCATGATTTCTTGTTTTCAGTCAACAACTTCTTGACAATCCTAATGAGAGTTTTATTTGATGATTCTGCCAAACCATTCCCCTGCAAGTAATAAGGTGTGCAATGTGTCAAGGAAATGCTACGACTGCCACATAATTCAATCATGGATTTGGACTTGAAAGCTTGTGCATTTTCTGTCACAATCTTGTTGGGTCAGCCAAATCTCACAAAAATATTAGTTTCCAGGAAATTCATGATCACCTTGTTAGTGGCATTCATGGTGGGCACATCCTCAATCCACTTGGTGAAGTAATCGATGGCAGTGAGGATCCACTTGTGTTGTCTACTAGAGGGTTGATTTATCTCTCCTATGAAGTCTAACCCCCATTGTTGAAATGGACCATTGGCAATGATAGGTTTTAGGGGTAGTGACAGTAACTTTTGTTTCCCTACAAATATCTGACATTCATTGCAGGCCCTGACAGGAGAAAGCACCTCAGAGAAAAGGGTGGTCCAGTAGTATCTTTCCCTCAAGATCTTGAGAGTTGTGGCCTTCCAATGCTGGTGCCCTCCACATACTCCTCTATGCATTTCTATTGTGACCCTTTTGTCTTCATTTTCATCAAGGTATTTTAACAGAATGCCAACAAGATCCCTCGAGTACAAGATCTGGCTTGAAATGAAGAATTTGATAGCCTTCAACTTAAGAGACCTGTCCTTTGTCTTCTTGACATCTGGTGGACATTATAAATGATGCATAAAATAAATGATGTTTTTATACCATGGTGAAGAGGAGTATTTTTCAAATACCCGTAAGATGTCTTGTCCAGTATGTATGAGGGACGTGTCTGATTGGGTGAAGATTTGATGCAATTATAGCACCTTACATTTTGATTCTAATAACAACTTGGCGAGTCCTTTTCCTTTGATCAGCTTGGTGGGATTTATGTGCAGTTCATACTCCAATAGTTTGGCAATCCACTTCCCTCTTTTTCCCTCACTGTCTAGTTGGACCAGAGTCTCTTTGACAATGCTGCTAGGAACAAAGGTTGTTATGCTAGACTGTAACACATAAACCCTAAAGGATTTGAGTGCTTTGAGTAGTGCATAATCATGCTTATCTAATATATTATACTTCATCTGTGTATCTTAGAGAGATCTGCTAAAAAAGGCTATGGTTTGTTCATTCCCTTCTTCATTTTTCTGCAGTAGCACAACAACAATGGTCTCCTCTGAAGCAAAAGAGAAGATGAAGAAATATTTGGTATATTCAGGGCTAGCTAATATAGGGGATTCAACTAAAGCCTTCGTGATCCTTTGGAATGCTTATTTTTCCTCTAGTGACCATTTTATCACAACGTCTTTCTTCAACATGTTAGTGATAGGCTTCAAAATTTGATTAAAATTTGGCACAAAATATCTGAGGAAGTTTATCTTACCAATAAATACTGGATAGCCATTTTGTTTCTAAGGATATCAATCTCTTGAATGGAATAAAACCTATTTGGATCAATTTTTACACCTCCTACTAATATGATGTGGCCCAGGAGCTTTCCTTCTGGCATGGCAAAGTGGGACGTCCTAGGATTCATGGATATTCCATATATCCTGCATTTCTTGAAAACCTGCTCTAGACACTGCAAATGTTCATCATCATACCTAGAGAAAATGGTGATTTCATCAAAGTATATAACCATAAATGTTTCTTTTCCCCCCACAAAATCTATGTCCATGGTCCTCTGAAAAGTGGCCCCCGTATTCATCATCCCAAAGGGCATCTTGTCATACATGAATGTTCCCCATGGGGTGGTGAATGTTTCTTTTTTTTTATCCTCTTCATACACTGATATATGGTTATAATCAAAGTATCCATCTAACAAGGAAATTATGTGTGTGCCTACCACCCTTCATAAAATATGATCCGTATTGGGGAGGGGGTAATTTTCCTTCAGAGAACACTTGTTGAGATTTCTGAAATCAACACACAAGCGTATCTCCCCATTTTTCTTCCTTACGGCTACTAAGTTGGCCACCCAGTTTGAGTACCTCAATGGTAAAATAATCTTGGCATCCAACAATCATTTTAGTTGTTTCTCAATTATGGACATTAACATGGGATTAAATTGTCGAATCTTCTATTTGAATGGATTGGAGCCAGCCTTTAGGGGGATGTTGTGTTGGATGATGTCTGTGTCAAATGTCTTCAAATCTTCATAGGACCATGAAAAAATATCAACAAACTTTTTTACGATACTGACATACCTTCCCTTTTGTTATGCATCGATTTCTTTGGACAACTTGATGATCTTGGGATTCTCAGTGGTCCCAATATTGCAATATGTTGTCTCTTCTTCCTGATCCTTGATGGAAACTCCTTTGTAAACATCATTACTGTCAAACAACATTTCCAATGCCACTAGTCCTCTTGGAATGTGATTGGTTTTCATCTCCACAATATCATGACCAACCATTGTCTTCACCAGATGAGATGCTTGTTGATCTTCTAATTCCTAATTTTCACCTTCTTGACTTTTTTGATCAATTGAGATATTGGAGAATTCATCGATGGTGTGTAGAAATCTCTACAGCTCTAGGTCATCACTTAAGACTTGTCAGTGCTTTATGTTGTCTGGTATGGTTGTTCTATGTTTGATCTCCACCTGATATTTAATATTTGTGCCAATGGGAGGGCTGAAAGTGTTGGTAGCTTGGGCCAAAGAATCCTCCTTTTGATTCTTCTCTCTAGAAATAAAGGAGATGTTAAATGCTAGAAATAAGTTATCGACCAAGTCTCATACCTCGTTTTTGTATTTCTTGAGCCTTTGTTGTTTAGCTTGATAGATGTTCCTCACTTGATTGATGATGAACTCATAATAACCAAAAACTGCTAGATAATCAATGTCCATGTCTTTGGCAACCCTCAATTCCAGTACCAGAGTTTCATATTCATCTATATTATTGGTAGTTTCAAACTCCATCTTATAAGAGAGTTTGATTACCTCTCCTGAAGGAGAAATGAGGAGTAGACCTACCCTTGACACTTCCTTATATGAATAGCCATAGAAATACATTTTCCATACTTTGTTTTGTGGATTTGTCAGTGGTTGGTCTCTATGTTGGTTGGCCGATATCTCATGTTCATCCTCATTTAAATGAAAAAAAGATGAACCAATCTCATCCTCAACAACATAAATTGGGTGATTGCTTGGGTTCTGATGGTCACTAACAATGTAGGCCAACCTCACCTCTCTGTATAGCCTTCTATGTTCTCCTCCAAACACAGGGATGGTGGCATAAGTGAAGTCCATTTCCAATTATCCTCCAACCTTCTTAGCCCAAGTTTTGGATGAGAGCGTACCAAAATTTGGGGGAATGTTAACCACCACAATGTTCATCACTACACTCTTCATGGGTAACTATACCAAAGAAACCACCATATCCTTTATCATTCTGTGACATTTGGATTTCTTAGAATCAAAGGAGTACGGGTCCTGGTAAGGTTTGGTGATCTCCAGACCTAGTTCTTCCATGAAAACTTTGGGCATAACATTGTGTGAGGCTCCTGAGTCCATAAGATAGTTATCCATTATCTTTTCATGAGAATTTAAAGATACGTAGAATGGTGGAGAAGCATCAAAGCCATCCTCAATGTGTGGACCCACTGTAATGGTTGGGTTTTCATCTTGCAAACTGATAACATCAGAAGATACGCTAGGAGCAGTTGGCTGTAGAAATTTCATGATAGATTTTTTGAAAGCTTCATTCTTCATCAACTCAGTCAAAGGCACAGTGATCTTGATCTTATTCAAGTCATGTTCTAGGCTGAAAGAGGTTGGTGGCCTATCAACTTCTTTTATTTCAGGGACTACATGTTTAGACGAGGGAGGTTGTTGAGTTTTAGATGACATACCTTTACTTGGATTAGGCTTGGGAGGGACTTCAACCTATTTTTTTTTTATCATAGGTAGTGGCTTTGGGATCCTCTGCTCCTGTCCTCAAATTATATATATCTTTAGGTTGTCCTTGAATAAATCCCTCTTCCCCTATCTGATTATAAAACTTATTCGAAAATTGTGCTAACTCATATTCTTGATGTGTTAAATGTCCAGTATAATAATCTGTTTCATTAAAAAGTACAACAGTAAGCTTAAGGACAGGTTTTCAAAGATGGTGCTCTGGGAGGACAGGCCACCTAGTATAAAAGTAGGTTCTCCTTTGCCAATGGTATGGATATTGAATGAAAGTTGGGGATATGAAAAGACAAACAAAGAAAATAAAAACAAGCAATGAAATGAATCACTTTTTGTGTGAAAACTAAGACCTAAAATAATATCTCAATACTGAGATAAACATCTAGATGAAAATCCTTCAATAGGTTGCAAAAATAGTGGATCTTTCGCTAAACAATAGTTGTATAATAGGTTTCATAATCAACAAAAGATAAAATAAAACAATAGCTGAAAGAATAAGGAAATGTACATCGCAGACATCACAAAATTTGCATTCAATATAAGAATCAACACATAAGGATTTGAGTAAGAGAACATAACTATCATCAAGATATATTCACTTGGTAGAAAACTTTACAATTAAGTGAGCAGGTCCAATTCCCTTGCAGCTTCCCCTTTCCTTCCAAAAACTACCCCAAAACATAGAAAGATTGCATATTTAACAGAGTTGTATAGGTTCTCATTCATATGGGATTGAGACCTAACTCTAGATAATTGTTTGTAGAAGAAACTATTAATTTAACTAAAACATTGCATGGAGTACAAAATGTATACTTCCTATTTGACTTAATCAACAGAGTGGTTCTTATCACACATAGAATACCACTTATTAATTTAATCTAAAATTATTTTGGAGTTGATTAACTAAAAACTGCTATTGTCTCTGAGACTGAACTGATGGATGTGCTGGATGAACTATAATTGGAAGAATAACTAGGAGTGATAAAATCGAGTTCTGGCTCAAGCCCTCGCATGCCTGCGAGTTGTTTGATGCTTTCTAGAGGGTAACTAGTTGTATGGGAAGATCTTCACTTGATCTGCTTCTTCACTAAATTTCTGGAGTGATCTATAACTGAGACCGAGACATAACCCTCTATCTTTGTCTGAGCTCTCGGTCTTTAAGTGCACTTCATTTTGGTTCTTCAGCTACCATATGTACTCTCAAAAAACTTTGCTGGAAATGTCGTCGGTCCAACATCCATGGAGGGAGACGTGGAGTCAACCGTCTAATAGGAGATGATAAGAGTGGACGTGGAATACATGGATGGAGATGACATGGAGAGGTGATAGGAGGGTAAGATACACGAGAGGTGATGGGAGTATTAGTGGAAGATAGGTGCCAGGTGGTGATAGGGAGGAGTAGTGAGTGGAGGAAATATGGTGCACGGTGGTAGGGGTGGTATTGGGAGGTAGTCTAGCAGGATTCTGGAGGGGGGGGTAAGAGTTAAAANTGTTAGGTGGGCTCAAGCATGGGGAAACCACTTTTCTAGACCCCCCCCCACCGTTAAATGTAGAAATATCAGGGGATCTAAAATCATATGAGCATTTTTTATTTGGAGGATGGGGATGTTGCCGATAGGGATTAGCGCGGGAGTTAGGCACTCTACAAAAAAAGGTATTTTCTCCACATAATGAGACCACAAATACAACAATAACCATCGATCTTACATCAACGTTGGATCTTCCTCGTCCATCAATTCATCCTGTTGTTTTTCGTGTAGTTTGATTCTAACATGGCCTGATCTGATTCACTGCTAGCTTCTGTGGAAGATTACTGAGCTTTCAATGGATTTTCCAAACCTATATATCTCTTGCACACACACAAAAGACTCGGTGGACCTGCTACATGCTAAGTTAGTGGAAAATATGATGTCTAGTGTTTGAAACTCAAACCATAACATGTGACCCTTTATCCAAGGAAAAATGATGGTGCAAATAAGCAATAACAAATAGGGGGCATGAAGCTGAATAATTAAACAATGGAGAATGACCTAAGCAAGCAACCACAGAACTCAACATTGATGAATGTATGGGCTACAGGAGGGAAAAGGGCAGGGGTTCATACCTAGGTTATAAGAACACACATTCGACGCCACAGGCGTAGATGTCATGACAATTGTATGATCGAGCATATATGTATTTTGAGGGTGTCAACCCCAATTTTGTACTATAAAATCATATTTTTTGGTGAGTTGAAATATATAGAATCATCGATCTTTGGATTTACTTATGTTACAATGTGTACATTGATGAAAGTGTTCTCTTTTCTTTAGTTATGTGAGAAATTCCAATCTAAAACAAAATTAGCATATGCATCAGATACATAATTAGAACTTCTAGGTATGTGATGATATTTAATAAAATCAAAATGTCGTTCCAAAATTCGTACCCATAAGAATCGTTAGAGAAGAGTATTGTCTCGCACATGGGAACTTTTTTTCAACTGACATACTTCTAACTGGGAGTCTAGGCAAACTTATAAATATTGAATACTATGCAAAATGGCATCGTATAAAAGTTTGATAACAACGCTATACTTGACCACATTACTCATGGATTGCCCTAGGAAAACGCCACCTAAAGACACCAGTAGACCCTCAGGTGAGTAAACAACCAAATCGATGGAATCCAAGTTCCATGTATGACTACTGGCCTCGTCTACGAATCCTAGGTATACAGAAGACTTCGTTGACATCTGCCAACCAAGGGAAAACTTGATAAGAAAACTGAAGATAAAAAAAAGGGAAAAGATATATACACAAAAATACATTAGTATACAAAGAGTTATGCCCAAGCTTGGGGCTCAAGCATAATATATTTTTAAATAGATCCCATTCATGGGCTCATTCAACATGTTCCCTTCATAATCTACTAATTCATAAGCTCATTTTCTAAGGCATGTCACACGATATAGGGACTGTGTCACATGGGTTTGAACTTTCCTTCCACCAATGGTTCCTTTTCTTGGTTGTACAGAAGGACCAAGTCACCCTCAACGTACTATCGAGGATAGACAAACTTATCATATTGGACCTTGACAAGTGTTTTACTCACCTCGATAGTCATGGAGGCATCTCGACGCTGCTCATCTAGATTCTCTAGGTGTACGAGGCATTGTTTGAGATCATAAGTGTCAGATAGGAGCACAAATGCCAATATAAGAGAAGGTGTTTCAGATTCAATAGGTAGGATCGACTCTACACCATGCACTAATTGGAAAGGAGAAAAATCGGTGGACATCTTAATCGAGGTTTAGTATGCCCAAAGTGTTGGGTAAAGCATGATATGCGAGTCATATTTTCTCTGACTGACATTTTTCTGCAAAATGGTCTTGAGAGACTTGTTTATGGCCTCTACTTGTCTTTTTTTGGGGGGGTTAGTAAGGGGAATAATGACCATGTTTAAACCCCATTTTTTATGCTAATTATTTCATCATTTCACTCTGAAAGTGAATTCCATGATCAATGACAATCTCACTCGGGATTCTGAACCTGGCTATAATTTGTTTGAAAATGAAGAAAGCAACAGTATTACCATCATATTTAACTGTAGGCATGCCCTCATCCCACTTAGTAAAGTAATCTATGACCATGATAATGTGTTGATTCCCCCCAGCCAAAGTTAGGTTGCAATCCACAAAATCCACCCCCCACTTGGTGAATACACTGACGATAACGACTGGATGTAGAGGGGTTGGATGCGAGTGCATTTTATGAGTGAACACCTAGAAGGGGTGGCACTTCTTAACCACTTCGAAGCAATCTTTAAAAATAGACGGCCAAAAATAACCAGATCAAAAAACAATTTGTGTTGTTGCAAGCCCAAATAAATGACCACCACAAGCCCCACTGTGGCTATCATTTATAACAGAATGAACTTCTTCGTGAGTCAAACAATGATGCATTATATTTTCTACTCCTCGGTGATACAAAGTGTCACTGCTGATAAGGTAGTTCTTAGCTTGGTATTGTATACATTGTCGGTCATCTCTCAAGAGATGCTGAGGGAACTTCAAAGTTTGAATATAGACAACAATATCTCCATAGCAAGGGTTTGATGATGAGACAAGGAAAAATTATTCATATGAAAATTAATCAACATGAATAACATCCTCATCTAACCGAGGGAAGTTGGATATTAACTTTGCAAAAACTAGTGACTTTTTGGACTTTGTAGAAGCGAAATCGAGATCAAATTCTTGTAGAATGACAATCCATTTATTGTACTTTCCCCCTATGATACACCTAGTAAGGACTTATTGAAATGGATTGACATAAACAACCACAATAGTTTTGCAAAGAAATATATAGTGTTGTAATCGTTGAACTACGTGAATGACAACCAAATCTATCTTTTCAACATGAGAACATTTGAGTTCAGGGATGACTAAGTTTCACCTAAGATAGTAAATGATGTGCTCACGGAGCTCGTCATTCTCCTAAACCAAAACCATACCAATCGTCTCTTTGGACGTGGTGACATAAATCAAGTAATCTCTACCGTAGTATGGAGACTTCAATAGAGGTGTCCATACCAAGGATTTCTTCAAAGCATCAAAGGATTCATAGGCTCTCTCATCCCATATAAAAGGAGTGTCCTTCTTTAAGAGATGCATGAAACCCTTAGTAATATTGACATAGTTCACTATATACCATCGTAAAAAATTATCTTTCCCCTGTAAACCTTCAAGTTGATTAATAGTGTGCAGGGGAGGCAATCAAAGTATTGCCTCAACCTTTAAAGAATCTACCATGATCCTAGTATCAGAGACTAAAAATCCTAGAAGTAGACATGACCTAATGCAAAAGATGCATTTATGAGGGTTCAAATAGATGTGATAATGGAGACATATTTAAAAAACTAGATGAAGTTATTTAGGGTGATCCAATCTCTTATAGGAGTGAGTAGCGATATCATCAAGATAGGCTTCGACTATATGCTCAAGATCATGAAATGAGGTCATAGCTCATTGGAAGGTTTCTTCGGTGTTCTTAAGGATGAAAGGCATCTTCCAATATGAAAATGTACCCCAAGGGAAAATAAATGTCATCTTATGTTGGTCCTCGGGCTTAATCTGAATTTGGTTATACCCTAAAAATCCATCCATAAAAGAAAAAACTTCACTTCCCATACATTCGTCGAGAATCTGATCAATGAAGGGTGTCGAGAAGTTGTCTTTGGGATAGGTTTTTTTCAGGTCATGGAAATCCATGCGTACACGGATGGTTCCTTTCTTTTTATTCACATGAACATGATTGGATACCCATTGAGTCAAGGGAACTAGGTAGATAAAGACAACGTTAAGCAGTTTTTCTACCTCTGCCTTAATAACAGGGGCCTTCCTAGGATTGACAACTCTAAGTCATTGTCGAATAGGATTTGCATCCAAGTAGGTTTTAATATCATGTTCGACAATTTGAGGGTCGATTTCTGAAATTTCTTCATATGACAAAGCGAATACATCATGGAATTCCTTGAAGAGCTTGGTGTATATCATAATTTCTTCTGGAGAACAATCTGCACTGATTTATATATTTTAAGCCTTGCCAGGAATATGAGAGATATCGATCGTGATGGTAGGAGAGATACTCACCATGTTTCCTTCAGCATTAATGTCTTGCATATAAAGTGGAACTATAGAATGACCGACTATCTCACTCAAGGTAGATCTAAAATCATCTTGTTCGATTCTTGTAAGCTCTGGGAGAAAATAAGAGAAATGATGCATATCATCCCATGGCCCATCAGAACCATTCATGGCCTCTATGATAGCTTCATCCAAAGGTAAAGTCTCATCGAGGAAGTCATGTGAACAAGATGATGAAGTGGCCCACACAAGATTTAGAACATGATCCTCCTTGTTCCTCTGTGAGGTAATAGGATCTAGATAGACAAAAGAGTCAAGAAAAACTTGATACGCTATCTCTACTGCTGATAGTGGCATGGACATTCAAGTATCTGACTAACCTTCACAAGTTGTAGTCGAGGAAGTTAGGGCCTAAGGATCACTAAAATAATAAGTGCGGAAAGGAAAGAACCTCTTTGACGAAGAAGACCTACTGGACATGGCGTATATAAGATGAACCGGTGCCATGAAGTCGAAGGTACCCATAAGGAATGAATACATTCTGACACCAATATTCTCATTTTTTGGCTGAGAATTCTCGATCACGATGATCGATGGTCCAACTGATGCATTGGGGATAGCATACGCAAAGGAAAACTGGTCAATTGTCATGATCTTCCCGTCATGAGTAAAGAAAAGAGTGTGAAAGACAGACGATACGATTGTAGTCATAGCATAAGTCAAATTTCGTCCTAGTAACAAGTTATATTCGAGGGGTGCATCAACCACCTTGACATCCACCTCTACCGTCTTCCCACCTAACTAGACCAGGAAGGTAGGAAGAATACCGTGCGGATGGAAGGAACAATCGTCAAAACAGGTTAACATGGTCGGAGATTGAGAAAGGCTCAGAGAGTCGAGGGCTTTCCAACAGATCAGGGACATCACACATGTTGCAGCGCCTTTATCAACAACAATACATTTGATGGTATACTTTGAGTAACCCACTTGGATTTGGAATTCCACATGGTAAGGAAAGCGAGGCTTCACATCCGCGAAATCAAACTTGATAACATTAAAGCCAAAAGGATATATATATCCTTACACATATAGCAAGGAATTAATATATGAAGGACTTGTATGGATTAACTCCAGAGTCGACATTGCACAAGGGGTTTGAAATAGGTCTTCAACAATAGAGGAATTATGTGTGGCTCTAGCATTAGGATTACGGGTAGATTTCTTGAGTACTCCTTTGAGAATATGAGGTGGGGGCTCTAGTTTTTAGATCTGTAAAGGCATCTTCGGAGGAGGGGGAGAATCTATACCAGGTACATTCTGTGAATAATTATAATTGTGAGACCGAGTGGCTACATTAACTTCATATTTAACCATATTAATGCATAGACGATCACCGTCTTGCGTCAGTGGGTTTTGACTCCCACTCGTCGCATTTCTGGAATTCAAGGAGCTCGAGGCCATGTTTTGATTATGTGGAAAAGGATTAGTCAAGACAGTGGGTAGTATAGACAAAAGCCTTGCAGCTTCCACAAGTTTGGGTTATAAGTGGGTAAGGTGATTGTTTGTACAAAGCTTGCAGGGAAACTTCACCTCCTGCCTTTCTTTTTCGACTTCTCATTATTATCTTTTTCCTTAGGTTTATTACTATTCTTCCCACCCTTACGATTGTTACCACGTTCTTTCTTTTTATTCCCTCTTGGTTGATGGTTACCATTCGGGTTGGTCGACGACTGCACATAATGTACATCCATTGACTGAGTGGGAGTGGAGGACATAGAGGAAGTGGCCCTCCTACAGACTGGTTTAGATTAAATTATTTCAACTGGCTTGTCACCAAGTCTGCAGATTTCACATTGGAAGATCCTACAATTCCATCAACATGAGGCCTAGGATTTTTTCTAGGGTCATAGTTTGACCTCGGTGCATATGGAAGAATCTTGTATAACATCCTAGACTGAGCATATATAAGATCTAACTGCTGGGCTTTAAAAATTGCTTCTTCCTTAGATGTAACTCCGGATGTAGAAACATCCTTAGAAAGATAAGGTTGTAGAGACTTAAGGAACCACTCTATTATGAATTTCAGGGGTATGTAGGCCATGGTCAACCTATTCCGTCTATGCCACCCCTAGATGTGATCCGACAGAAGTTCTATGCCTGCATCGTAATGTACTAGCAATTGGAAGTGGTTGAGGAAGACTAAAACCATCTGATTAAAAGTTCTATACGCCCCCCTTGGTATCTCTATATACTATTTCACAGCGACCCCTATGAGGGTGTGTTGAAACAATACTAAAATAATATAATTGTCATTAAGGGAGTTTGAATAGCACAAAAGGTGAAAAGTAGTGATGTGATCACCAGGATTTTCACTAGTCTTGTCTTCGAATTTTTGAATATCCAAAGGAATCTTGGTGGGGAGGGGAGCCCCTGTTGAATCATAATGCATAGGGTCAGTCATCAACTTAGGAAAATATGGAAGATTGAGCATGGACAGAAAAGGGATATGAGGTTGCAGTATCTGGCCCCAAGATCCCTGGAAAGATTATTGTTGGGGAATCACAACCCATCTAAGGTTCTGGTATGCACCATGGCCTTGTTCGAGATTGTAATAACCTCCTCCAAAATGATTCATTAGGGGTTGGCTAAGCACCATTCCAGTAGGAATGTTATGATGAGGGTTGTAATAATTTCCCCTAGCTGGAGTGGATCCAGGTTTGGGGTTGCCCAAGGTATGAAACTAACCTCCTCCTGGTGTGAATTCAGAGGAGAAACATGGATTCTTCATCACAAACGTGTTGGTCAAAATCGATACAGAGGAGGTAGGTGTAAAATATGGAATGTAAGCAATAGCTTGTCCGCTAGGTTGGTTACTCCATCCAAGAGCATTAGGACCAGGATTAGACCTAGAGTGAAAAGGAGGAAGGCCTCCAACTATAGGAGTCATTTGTGGGTTATGAGCACCACCAAACAAAAAAATGGAGTATGTAGAGGAGCCATTCCCCTACATCCAATACTAGTATTCATATTAGATGTTGGGATGGAGGATAAAAATTGTGATGTCAAATTAGACATACCATAAGAAAAAGGGATATAGGTCATAGGGATGGACTCAATATTGTAGCCCGACGAGTGACAAAGGGACCCAAAAGGGTTTTTGGCTATAGGTTGAGTATTCAATATAGGAAGAACATGAGTGATGATAGGAGCCTCCGACACTACAACCATTGTGGTTCAAGGTGTCGAAGGAGTACCATTAACTATAGTGGGTATGGGAGTTGAAAGACTCCCAATATATTTTTGACTCGATTAAGTACTCATCCTTGTATGATCACAAGTCTGGTAAGTGGAGGTATGTGTACCACGTTTGATAACTTTACGTCTTTTAGAAGGAAAAGACTCAAGATGCGGTGGTAATTGTAACAAGTGGTGAGACATGCGGGGAATTTGGTCCGGCTCCACAATGAATCAATACTCAAGATATAAAAAACCAATCCTAAGTCCAACTAGTAATCAAGGAGCACACCAAAATAAAATAAAAAAAAGGCCAATATTTACACAAACAAGATAAAGTGTTTGAAATGGGCCCCCCTCCCTAAAGTAGGTATGCCTCGCCCAAGAGGGGCCTAAGACTCTCTGCAAAATATCGGAGGTATGAGAATCAGTTATAAGGGTCATTGTGGGCTTAAAAACCAATTGATAAGATTCCCCCAGAGAGGTAATCCTACGTAAAGGTTGTGTGTTTTCCGACCCTTATTTGACCCATGGTACCTACAAAATAACCCTTGCAAGTAACATATGTGGTACCTATGTCAAGAAACTAAGAAACCATGATATAACCGATGCCCAGGAAAACAATTGTAAGTTGGTTCTACTATATGGGCATGATAACAAAGCCAAAAACCTCGAAAGAACCACCTCTCATAGACCTAAAGTTACTAACAAGCTCCCCGTATATGAATATATCCCCATAAATATATCTGATGCTAAGAATGTATTGGCGGGATATCTCCTCAACCAACCTGACGCGACCTCATGCTTAACTCCAGTGTAAGTGGAGCCTCTTGACGTCACCAATTATACAATGGATTTCACCACCCCCTTAGTCAGACACATATGTTGATTTTATAGCCTTGGAGAATCTTACTCAAAAAATCCTATTCCAAGGCTCTAAATCCTAAGATAGTTTGTGCACCCTAGAAAATAAAATCGTTTCTAATCAATTTTAAATTATCAGTGTTTCTTTTAGTGGCCTTTATTACTCAAAAAGGTGTGGTCATGAAACTAATGATATTATGACTCAATGAAAAAAAATAGATTAATATTATTAAAATGAAAATTTCTAACTTCAACTCCCAACAAATGATAATCTTTTTAAAATGCAATTTTCAATTTAGTTTTGCAATTCCAAATAAGATGCAATATTTCTATACATGTACTAAGATCAATGATAAGGACCCAAAAGATCAAATGCCAACAATGCAAAATGATTAATATTTTTGTATTTTCAATACAAAATAATGAAAACGCAAGGACTAAACAACAACTTGATATAAAGATTCTATTGAATGTAAACAAAGACAAACCAAGTAAGATATCAAGAAGAAAACACCCATCCTGAGATGCAAGGAAAATCAATGAAAAGGATGATGACAAAGGTAGCACCATAAAGTTCAACCAAAGAAAGGTTTCCTATCATCCTACATGCACTTAACAGACATAACAGAGACCCAAGAAGACTCAAAAACCATCAAAACTTACCCAACAAACATCAAACTCAGCAACCAAAAAAAAAAATGATGATGGATGCAACTATTCAAGAGAAAACCTTGTATATACGCCTCCTGCAGAAGGGAGACACGTGCATGTACACGAATGTCAGGTAAAAACCCTTGCATATGTGTTAAAACACTTCTAGGATAAGGATAAGGCTAAGAAACTTAGACTCAAAATGAATCGATGTTGTCAAGCAATCAGACAACAAGAAACTCAATATGAACGAGAGCAATCAAAGGATAAAAACACTCCAAACCCTGAAAACAAGCTTCTATCCCCAATATGGTCTCCTATTTTGTTACGAGGAAAATCTCTCTATGTCTAGGGGTAAAACACAACATACAGAAATGAATGTAGAACTCAAATCTAATCTTAGGTATGCTATAAAAGAAAATATACTAACAAGAAAAGATAAAGAGCCTACCTCATCTAGACATTTGATGAAGTCCACTGTTGAGAACTTGACTCAAAGAAATACACCTGCATCTTGTCCTAAACAACCAAGAAACACAAGAATATGGTGATAATATATAAATTTAGCACATTCAATATTATAATCCATCAACATTCATAAAAAATATGCCCATGGAATAACAATTCAAATATTTTCAAGATATTAATTGGACGAGAAAAGAGTATTTCTATTAAAATGTAATCAACAAAAGTGAATGAATTACAAACTTCTATGTCAGCACAGTTCAAAACCAAGAAACAAAGTCCCTTCCAGTTGGGCCTCCACCACTTCAATCCTCCACCAAAGGAAATCTCATATAAGAGAGACAATGAGGTTCTCAATCAAGTAGGGAAGAGCTTCGGGGTTAAACAATGTGTTCAGACTTAAAAGGACAAAGGGATGTAGACTATATATGAAGTGAATAATTTCTCGAGATAAAATTTTCTCTTAAAGTTGAATTCTTATCCTCTTTTTGATAGCTCAAATATGGCCCATTTATAGCCTTCAAATGGAACTGAAGGGTTGATTCAGAACATTTCCATTATATGGAAGGTCAAGGATCATGGATCCCATGACGTGACATGGAAACCTGACACGGGCTGTAATGGTGCAACCTACGTATACGCATGTTGTATAATAGTTAGGGTGTGTGTATGTGGAAAAATATTTTTTTTAGATCTGGGATTTACAAAAAGGGACTTCAAGTCTGCATAGGGAAATGTAAAAAGGCCTTCTAATAAACTTTGCATAGGGTGAGGCAAATCTTGATATAACAACCCTATGACATTAGTCCTTTCGAAGACGAGGAATTGTGTGATATTTCTCCCCTTGAAGTTTGTGATTTTATTTTAGGACAACCATATTTGTGGAAGCGTTAGGCTATGTATGAGTCTAGACCCTATAGTTTTATTATTACTTTGGGTAGAATGTTGTATAGGATACCATAGGTAGCACCGCTTACCGCTATTTCTTTAATCTTTGCTAAGAAATGAAGTAAGGTCATTTTACAGATCGGGAAGTTCGTCTTCCTTTTTATCCGTACTCATAGTAAGAAGAAGGTTGCTTCCACATCCGTGGCCTCTACACAAAACCTATCTTTATAGAAGAATCAAGTGGAAATGATCATGGAAGATTAAAGAGGAATCTTCTCTTCAATCACAGGGGTACCATCGTACTACCAAGTTAAGCATCCAATTGACCTGACCCTCGATGCACCTTTTCCTCATGGACCATTCTATCATCACTCATTGATGGAAAATGACAAAATCGGGAATAATATCCAAGAGATTCTACAAAAGGGGAACATCAGACCCAACTCCTCCCCTTGCAGAAGATCGATTGTACTGGTGCAGAAGAAAGAAGGGACCTTAAGACCCTGCATTGATTATAAAGAATTAACAAAATAATCGTCAGGAACTAGTACCCAATTCCCAGGATTGATGACCTTCTTAACCAACTCAAGGGGGTAAATATCTTCATCAATATTGACCTAAAGTATGGCTACCACGAGGTTCCCATCGAACCAACTGATTTATGGAAGACACCTTTCAAATCTAAAGAAGGTCTATTCGAATGGATGGTCATGCCCTCTGGCTTAACAAATGCACCAACCAATTTCATGAGGTTGATGGATGATGTATTGAGACCCTTCACCAACTCTTTTGTAATGGTATATTTGGATGACATTGACCTAGGTGGATATTGGTGGCCACCCACCTATTCCAACTTGCTCCTTGTGTCCATTTTTTGTTCAACACGTTCTTCTCTATTGCTTTGTAATTGTGGGTTCTACACTTCTGGGGTTGTCTGAAGCCCCACACATGCTATAGGTGGATATGGGTGGCCTCTCACCTAATCCAACTAGATTAGTTTGTATGCTTTCATGTCATCACATCTTGTTGTACTTCTAGGACCGTTTTGGGGCCCTAATCGTTATTTTTTTGTCTCGCCAAAGTCACATTGTAGACAGAGTCATATTTTGACAAAGGAATGTGTATTTCTATGAAATAACTTTCCAATGGGCTATAACGCACCTAAAACAAAGGTTGTATGAAAAAGTTATGACTCTTGGAAGTTGAGGTACCAAATTATACCAACTTACCCATATGGCCCACATGAGTTTTGGCGTTTCACCTTCTAGGGTTAGGTTTTTGGATGTCTAGGGTTTTGGAATTCATCAGGAATATAAAAAATGCATCTGAAGTCTCATTGTATTCCATTATTCTCAAACAGATGTTCTTATCAACCACATATCTTCTCAGAGATAGCTACCACCATTCGAGCAAGTGTTTCAATTCTGTAGTTTTACAGTTTCAACGTATTTCATTATTTAATAGAAGATATTATTCACTAGATATTTGTGTTATTCTTAATATCTTTGTGTTTAATGTATTCAGTCTGTTAATCATTTAATTCTTCTCCTAAATACAGATCAGTGGTATTAGAGTGGTCTTCTCTTCATTTATTTTTCTTCGTGCATGTCGCCAACAAGATCTGGGTAGAATAAGTTGGGCTTCGAACCAATTGATCCATTCGAAGATCGTTCGCGTCGAGCCCGACAACAACCCATATGGGACGATAATAAATATGATGGAGTAGGATATCCTATTAAAAATTTTCTCGAGGAATCCATCACGGGACAAAGGAAAAAAATGATGGACAACTTCATGCAGATCCTTCGATGGCTGCCCACAGAAGAAGCATATTCATCAAGCGGTCGTGAAACCCTCTTCAAGGTAAAAGTACATTTTGATATTACATCATTTGAAGGACTGATATATGCAGATGTTGTAGATAAATGGTTGAATCTTCTTGAAGCATATTTTTTGATCCACAATTTTTCCAATAGGGAAATGATCACTTTTGCGCTCTTCAAAGTCATTCCCCATGTTAAATATCGGTGGGATACTTACTCTAAGAAAAGGGTTGTGGAGGAATATACAATCTTTTTAGTGTCCCCTACATGGGATTCTTTCTAGCACTCCACTAAAGAACAATACTACCCTGTTGGAATCTACGAGGACCAGTACAACAGATAGACCACCCTACGTCAATAAAGGGACCAGACAATACCTGATTTCACCAATATTTTCCATACCCTATGCAAAAAATTGGGTATCATAGGCTCTGAGCATCATCTGGTGCTCAAATACCGCATTTGTTTGTATAGATACATTCTAACAAAAATGGAGTTCCTAAACATTGCCTCATTGGGCACGGCTTATAGATATGTTGTCAAGATAGAGAAAAACTTTAAGCAGAAAAGGAGAGAGTTTGGATCTGCAAACCCCTCACATCCGAAGCAGTGAAAAGGAAGCCCCAACCCACACACTAAGGGACCAAGTTGAGATGACATCCCTCACAAAAACCAGTCCAATCCACGACACAATAAGGTCAATGAGAAGATGAAGAAGGACACAAGAAAATGCTGTGAGTACCATTAAATTCCTTGGCACAAGACCGAAGAATGCCACTCCAAGAAGTCCCTCCTGGTCGAGTGGAAGGCTTATGAGTTAGAGGTCGATTATGATTCTGAGTCAAATCGTGAAGGAGGGAAGTATATTATCGATGCTGAAACCAGTGCCACTATCGCTACCACCAAATTCCTACCAAGCGAACCAGAAGAACTAGAGGAAGGGGAATGCCTCTTTTACTCACAGATGTGGGTCAAGGGGGCTCTACCTCATTTCATTGTCAATAGCGGTAGTCAGAAGAACCTCAATTAAACATAGGTCTCCAAGTGTCTAGACCTGCCAATGACACTGTACCCATAGACCTACACCATCGATTGACTTCTCCAAGGAAGAGATATTTGTGTGAGCTAACAATGTCGTTTTCCCTACGACATCAAGCATTTCAAAGATGAGGTACTGTGTGATATTTGTCCCCTCAAAGTTTGTGATTTTATTTTAGGACAACCATATTTGTGGAAGCATCATGTTATGTATGAGTCTGGACCCCTCAATGTTATTATTACTTTGGGTCGACAATTGTACAGGATCCCAGAGATAGTTCCTCCTCCTACTATTTATTTAATCTTTGCTAAGCAATGTAGTAAGTTCATTTCACAGACCGGGAAGTTCTTCTTCTTTGTGATCCATGCTCACAATAAGAAAAAGGTCGTTGCCACATCTGTGGCCTCTACACAATGGCTCTCTTTACAACATAAGAAAGTGGACAGGATCGTGGAAGAATACATATACATATTCTCATCACCTACAGGGGTATCGACACAATGCCAAGTCAAGAATCCAATTGATCTAACCCACGGTGCACCTCTACCTAATGGACCATTCTATCAGCACTCGTTGATGAAGAATGACAAAATTAGGCATTAGATCTAAGAGATTTTTCAAAATGGGCACATCAGACCTAGTTCCTCCCCTTCTAGAAGCCCGATTGTACTGGTGCAGAAGAAGGATGGGACTTGGAGACTCTGCATTGATTAAAGAACCTTATACAAAATCACAGCCAGGAACCGCTACCCCATTCCTAGGATTGATGACCTTCTTGAACAACTCAAGGGGGGAAATTTCTTCAGCAAGATTGACCTAAAGCCTTGCTACCACGAGGTTCCCATGAAACCAACTGATGTATGGAAGACAATATTCAAGTCTAAAGAAGGTATTTACGAATGTCTAGTCATTCCCTTTGGATTAACAAATGAACCAACCACTTTCATGAGGTTGATGGATGATGTATTGAGACCCTTCACCAACTCCTTTGTGGTATTATATTTGGATGACATCCTCATCTTCAACAGAATGTGGGAGGAGCACATGTGACATATTCAACAAGTTTTGAGCACTCTGCGGTAGCATAAGATTTATGCCAACTTGGAAAAATGCTCTTTTGGAATGAACATGGTCGAATACTTGGGCTACATTGTTCATGAGGATGGGGCACATGTTGATCTAGCTAAGATCCAAATCATCCATGACTGGCTAGCCCTGACCACACTAACCGAGCTTTAGAGATTTTTGGGACTAGCCAACTTCTATCGATGGTTCGTGTTGAGATTATCCCATAATGCATGGGCCCTCATCCAGGTGACAAAGGGAGGTGGTAGGGCCAATTTTGTGTGGGGGAAGGAGCAACAATAAGCATTTTCAGATCTGAAGCATTGCTAGTGCTCATCTCTAGTACTCTCCTTACCCAATCTACATCAACCATTTGATATTGAGACAGATGCATTTGACTATGTTGTGGGTGCAGTTCTCACTCAATATGAGCATCCAATGGAATACCATAGTGATACACTCTCTGATATTGTCCAGAAATACCCCATCTATGACAAGGAAATGTGTTCCATTGTGCAATCATGTCATCAATGGAAACATTACATTATGGGGAAAGAGACGATCATACAAACTAATCACAAGCCTCTGCAGTTCATACAGAAACAAGGGAAATTGCAAAATGACCACCATATGAAATTGTCCACCTACTTGCAGTAATTCCATATCAACATAAAGTATAAGACAAGTATCTCTGATAATGTCACTGACTGCCTCAGTCAGCCTCATGTGGCTGCACTCACCACTGCACTCCATTCCTTTGGACATGAAGCATATGAGTGGCCCCAACTTTATCAGCAATATTTAGAATTCACCACAACCTATCATCTCTCAGTTACAGGAACAATTGTCATTGATTTTCACATTCAAGATGGACTCTTATGCCACCTATTCCATCTCTGTGTTCCTATAAACGAGTGTGCAAAGATGATTTGGGAATCTCACTATAGTCAGGTGACAGGACATTTTGGCATGGATAAAACTGTGGCCATTCTTCATAAACATTTTTATTGGCCAAAAAATCAACACAAAGTCAACAAGTATATCAAATATTGCATTTCCCATGCCATTTCCAAGCCATCCATCAAGAATCAAGGATTATACACCCCTCTTCCTATTCCTTAGAAGCCTTGGGAATCCATCTCTATGGATTACATGTCTGGCTTTTCATCCACCAAGCAAGGAAATGACTATGTGTTTGTGGTTGTTGATCGGTTTTCAAAGATGGCCATCCTCATAGCCTGTAAGAAGAATGTCACAGTGGAAAATACTGCTAAGCTATTCTTCGAACGCGTGTGGGTCCACTTTGGCATACCACAAACCATCATCTTTGACTGACACAATAGGTTCGTCAACACCTTTTGGTTGAGTGTTTGGTCTTTGTTGGACACCAAACTCACAAAATCCACTTCTTTCCACCCACAAACAGATGGCCAAACAAAGGTCGTCAATCATATGATTGTGCACATCCTTAAAATGTACAATTCCAAGCATCCATGTACATGGGACAAGAGTTTCCCATATGTCTAACACAGTTACAACAGGGCTCTCCATAGTTCCACCATCCATATCCCATTTCAGGTGGGTTTGGAATTCCAACCCTTAGGACCCATTGATGTTGCACTTCCTCTTTCGCCCACATAGACAGACTCTTTGCCTGATCAATATGTGATTGATAAATCCACCCAATTCATTGAGCAGATTTAGCACATCTGTGAACAAGTTGAGGAGATTTTGAATAAATCCAATGCTAGGTACAAGTAGTTCCATGATCAAAATAGGGTACCACACCATTTTTAGGTTAGTGACAAAGTCTGGTTACATTTGTAGAATGAACATCTCACCAGGCCCCATCGAAAGCTTCACCCACTTTGTTATGGGCCTTACACTATCACCAAGGTTATAGGTAGAAATTCTTTTGAGCTCAACACTCCACCCTTCCTTGATCTGCATCCAGTATTCAATGTGGACCTCCTTTGACCATATTTTCACCTATTATTGGACACCTCAAAGATTGTAGAACAACTGACACCAACAAAGCTCAACCTTGACTGCATGGAACAATCATCCACTAATCAAATAGTGGACACATAGGTCAAGGGCACTTTCCAGTAGCAGATCCAGCTTTATCGAGTTGTCAAGGTAGGGAAACTCCTACACCAAGACAACTGGCTCACATTGCGACAAATCCAACAAAAGTTTCCTCACCTTATGGGGGAACTCAATGCAATGGATACCATTTCTTCCTAAGGGGGAAGGATTGATCCAAGTGGATATTGGTGGCCAACCACCTATTCCAACTTGCTTCTCGTCTCCAATTTTTGTTTAGTACGTTCTTCTGTACTTATTTGTAATTATGGGTTCTACGCTTCTTGGGTTGTCTAAATCCCCACACATCCTTGAGGTGGATAAGCGTGACATCTCACCTAATTCAACTCGCTTATTTTGGATGTTTTCATGTCAACACATCTTGTTGTACTTCTAGGGCCATTTGAGGCCCTAAATTTTGTTGTTTTGGCTCACCATAGACAAACTATAGACATAGTCAAAGTTTGGTAGAATAATGTGTAATTCGCTAAAATATCTTTCCAATGGGCTATCACGTGCCTAAAACAGAGGTCGTATGCAAATGTTACGACCCTTGGAAGTTGAGGTACCAAATTACACCAACTTACCCATAGGGCCCACATGACATTTGGAGTTTCACCCTGTAGGGTTACGTTTTTGGATGTCTAGGGTTTTTCAATTCGCGAGTAATATAAAAAAGGCATATAGAGCCTCATTGTATTCCATTCTTCTCATACATATGTCTGTACTAGTCACATCTCTTCTCAAAGATAGCTACCACCATTCCAGCAAGTGTTTCACTCCTGCAGTTTTACAATTTCATCCTATTTCATTCTTTAATAGAAGATATTGTTCACTAGATATTTGTGTTATTCTTTATATCTCTGTGTTTATTGTATTGAGTCTGTTAAGTAGTTCTTTCTACTCCTAAATTTGGATCATACATCCTCATCTTCAACAGAACTTGGGAGGAGCGCATGTGGCATGTTCAGCAGGTTTTGAGTACTCTGCAACAACACAAGCTATATACCAACTTGGAAAAATAATCCTTTGGCATGAACATGGTCAAATACTTGGGTTACATTATTGATGATCATGGGGTACATGTTGATCCAGCTAAGGTCCATGTCATCCATGATTGGCCAACCCCAACCACACTTTTAACACATAAGATTGATCATGTCAAGGAGGATTTATGGTTTCCAGAGCCTACAATTTAACCATATCTCCAAGGATTATTTCATACCATCAAATAACAACCTCCTCAAAGTGTGCAAGCTATATTTGGGTTGGCACTATGAACTGGCACTGTGAACTAGTTAAGGAGGAGCGCTGTAGTTTGGATAGGTTGCAGGAACTCATGTTCGAACTTATAAAAATCCACAAAATCATTAGGACCATCAGGTATTCCATGAGATATTTTCTCTTGTTTGGAGATCAGGAAAGGAGTATGGCCTCTTATTTTTCCTTGGTGCTCCAAACTATCACAACGGTTGTGAACTCATTTCCTGTAGCAGATGTGTCTAACAATTTTATCATAACTCCAAAACGGTGATGTGGGTTTTTCTGAAATAGTTTTTGGAGAATAGTGATAATGTCATTGACTTCTTGTCAAAATTGCAACTTGACCTAGTTTGTAATTCAAGAGATATAATTAAAACACCAGTTCTCTACAAACTGGACTGCAAACTCTCTATTTTTCATAGTTGTTGGATATTCTCCTTGTTTGTAGGTTTCCACCTGTCAAGGAAGGTTTGAATGGTATCCTAGGGTTTTTTTGGACATGAGGGACATGTGTTCCATCTCCATATCAATCAGGATGACCTGTTTCAAAATGCATTTATCATCATAGAAAAAATCCCAAAAAATTAGGAATTTGTTGGGCCTTTTTTGGAATATTTTGTAACAAGACTCCTAAATGGAGGAGGATACTATATAAATCCTTGGTTTCTACCTAATTAGGGTAGATAGATATTATTCACTATAAATGAAAGGGTTTTTCTGATAAAAGGGTTGGATTAATGAGCCAAGAGAGGAGAGAGATGGAGGAGCATTTTTAGTTGCTCATTTGTAAGCTTGAGGGCCTGCTTGTAATGAAATTTTCTGCCATTAAAGATTCATGAGAGTTGTTATCAGATTGTCTTCTTTGTTTTCCCACTTCTTTGTTATCTTCTTTCTTAAACATATTGCAGGTTTTGAGGATCATAGCTTCCATTGATTGATGGATTCATGAACAATAGAGGATCTCTTGTATCTTTCCCATTAAATCATTGTTTCTTGTTTAAGCAATCTTTATATGTTTGCATAAAGGATCTCTGTATAATGGATGTTCTTCCTTTTTTCATATTCACCATGCTTATACACATCATTATATACCCCTTTTGTCTAATATACAGTTTGATTTCCTTTCATCTGTAGGATGTTGTGACTCGTCCAATGGAATTCTTTTGCTCACAATTTTCTACCCTGTCCCTTTCTTTCTCAGTCTTGTTGATCCACCTTCTCAAACCATTCAATCCATTTATATTCTGATTGTTACTGGGCTTACACTTACAAAAATCTAAGTCTCACTCTCAATGCGAAAAAAATTTGGCGTCATTTCAGGGGACGAAAGTGAAGAATTCTTCCTTGAGAGAACGACAACAATCATATGCAGCTCTTGAAGGTAGACATGAGAAGGACAAAATCTTGACTACAATATTCTACCTAGAGACTCCACTAGTTTTAAATGGAAAATATTATTGCTCAGAGGTATGAATTTTGTGATTTCTCAAATATATATAGTTTTCCAAACCCCGTGCCTGATAGAAGTAAATGGGAAGGCTGCCTTCCTAGGTTTAGAGGAAAAGATTGGGAAGTGCCAACTGATTTTTTATTATATTTTCATGAGTGCATGCTTAATTTGAAAGCTATACATGAATATGTCATGATCAAGTTATTTAAATATTCATTGGAAGGAAAATCTCATGATTGGTGTAGATCTCTTCCGGTTGACAATGTTAATTCTTTGAAAGGTTTTCATTTTTCCTTTGATTCATTTTGTAAAGATAAATTTTCAGATGACTTCCATTATCCATAATGTTCCCATGAATACGATTTTCTATGTAAATTTGATAATCATGAAAGGAATAATTGTGCTGAAGAATATTTTGTAATAGAAGAGATTGTTCATGATGATAAAGAGGTTGATAATTTTTAAAATTACATGCTTTCCTACGAAGTTGGAATAGAAGAAAATAATCAGGTTTCTAAAAGTTTACGTGCTACAATTATTTTTTATTATTATGAATCTAAATATGTGTTTGTTCTAATTACAAATCATGAAATTGCTCTTGAAATCAGTGAAGGCAGCCCAAAACATCTTTTAGTTTTACAGACAGATGAGACTAGTAATAGTCATCAAACTGGGCATATACAAGGGCAATCTAATATCCAACTGGAACAATAAGAAGAGGTTTTTCTTTATGACTTTCATGACCCTATGAATGATTATTTGGAGTCTTTGAGTAGTGCAAATGTCAAACCTTTCTTGTTTAGTGGATGTTAGTTTTTCTTTCTTTTTGAAGTACTCTTTTCTATGCCATGGAGTCCTTCATTTTTTCGATCCAGATCAAAAGTTTCAACAATTAATTGGATTCTTGCATGGCTTCATTAGAAACATGAATTCACTTGATCAAGAAGCAACACAGTTGGTTAGAGTAGGAGTAGGGTGAATAAAACTCATTTCTTGAGCTTTGGTTTGCAGTGGTTTTTTTTTCAGTATATGGATGTTCTCAGTTTTCAATAAGGAGCAGAGGTGCTCTCAGGAATACAAGTTTTTTAGATAGAGATGAAACAGATAAAGAACTAGAACTGCATGTTCTTGGCATCTCATAGGGAGCATGGCATCCCCTATGGAGCCAGAGGTTAACACATAACATTGATCATGTCAAGGAGGATTTATCGTTTTCAGATCCTACAATTTAACCATTTCTCCATGGATTATGTCATACCATCAAATGACATCCTCCTCGAAGTGTGAATTCTATATTTGATTTGGTGCTGCGAACTAGCTAAGGACGAGAATTGTAGCTTGGATAGGTTGTAGGAACTAATGTTCGGACTTATCAACATCCACAACAACCTTAGAAAGATCAAGTACTCCATGAGATTTTTTGTCTTCTTTGGAGGTTAGGAAAGGATTATGGCTGCTTGTTTTAGCTTGGTGGTCCGAACTTTCACAAGAACTGCGAACTCGCTAACAAAGGTGTTGTGAACTCATTTCCAGTACCAGATGTGTCTAAATATTTGATTATAACTCAAAAACGGTGATGTGGGTTTTTATGAAATTTTTTGTGGAGGATATTGATAATGTCATTGACATGTTATTCACATTTCATTCAGACCTAGTTTGTAATTTGATAGCTATAATTAAAACAATAGGGAACTGCAAACTGATGCTGCAAACTCTCTGTTTTGCATAGTTGTTCGATATTTTCCTTGTTTGGAGGTTTCCACCTATGAAGCAAGGTTTGAATGGTCTCATAGGAGTTTTTTGGACATGACGAAAATGTTTTCCATCTCTAGATCAATCAATATGACTTGTTTCAAAAGTAATTTATCATCATAGACAAAATCCCAAAAAAATAGGAATTTGTTAGGATTTTGTTGGAATATTTTGTAACAAGACTCCTAAATGGCGAAGGATCCTATGTAACTCCTTTGTTTCAACCTCCTTAGGGTAGATAGATATTATTCACTATAAATGAAATGGTTTTTAATGATAAAAGGGTTGTATTCATGAGCCAGGAGAGGAGACATTTGGAGGAGCAAATTTAGTTGCTCATTGTTAAGCTTGAGGACCTGCTTGTAATGGCATTTTCTTCCATTAAAGATTCATCAGAGTTGTTATCATATTGTCTTATTTGTTTTCCCGCTTCTTTGTGATGTAGAAGCACCGCCTTCAAAGTCAAATATGCAAGCATGGAGGAAGGGACATGACATCTCAACATGACAGAATTTCAAATCATAAATTAACTTTGAATTAAATCGAGTTGTTGAGATATTTTGTAAACAACATTTTAAAAATGTAACTTGTTTATAAAGTCGTGAAGGACTGTAAGAGGTTGCATATATGGAGTGTTTACTCTTATCTAGCAATAAATATTATTTAATGTAAAAGAGGAGGTTAGGTGAGAGAGCACAATCTCGCAAAGGCCCTCTTCTGTAAAGAGACCTTGCATTAGATGAGATTTAGGAGATGAAATGAAATGAGATTTAGGAGAGGCAGATCTCGAGAGAGAGGTCTGATAGGAGAAACAAATCTCAGGTAGAGAGAGTCTTAGGAGACTAAGGAGGTAGAATAGTTATGAGGAGAACTAGAGAGAACTAGGACTCTATTGTAGTCCAGTTTTTGTAAACATCTGTATAGACATACAGAGATAATAGAAAAGAAGTTTTTCCTGAATATGGTGTGTTTGTGTATTTTCATGAATGAATGCTTTGGATGTGTTATAATTTTCATTTGCAGTAGGAGATAGAATTTTTTTATCTTCATTGAGTTTTATAATATAGTTATGGATTCTTTAGGCTATGAAAGGTGTGCACAACAAAACATTCGAGGTTCTATAGCCAACGCAAGGAATGTGCATCTGAATTCTACGGAATCAGAAAAGAACGTGCAAGGAGGGCACACTAGAGAGATCAAAAACTCAAGAGGAAACTCAAGGCTATTGAATACCTTAGAGGGGAGACTGTTCAAAATAAGCATAGAGAAGTAGAGTCACTGAGAAATCTATATATCTCTGCCAGGAGGGCATCGAGCGAGTGCAAGAGTGCAAGGAAGGAAATCTGTGTTGAGTTCGGGGAGAAACAAAGTTATTGAACACTCTGTAAGGAGAATCTATATAAAGTGTGCATCGAGCCAGGATAATGCCAAGAGGGTGAGAATAATTTATTATCAAGAAATCCTTCAGATCTGAGTTTAAAAAAATCCTAGAAGTGCAAAGAGTGCATGGGAGATCGGAATCTTCGAGGAGATCAAGCTTAGAAGGGATAACGCAAGGAATGTGTGAGTGGTGAAATTATTGTAAGTCCAAAATCTCAGAAGAGATAATGCTTGCAAGAGTGTAAGTGAGACAAAAGATAGTCGAGTTTTCAAGAGAAAGTTCAAAGGCCGAAACCTTTGAATGTGGACTAAATCTTCAAAAGACAGAAGAAGTCGAAAATTTAGGATGAGGAGCAATAACAACCATCATATTTTGTTGTATGGATGAGTATGTAATATTAGATAAATGTCTAGTGAGCTGAGGATGAACAGTGAAGAAGAACAGATCGCCAGCATTAGATCTGAGTGCAGAGGGTCGATAGTCGTTTGATCAAGGTGAAGTACACAGGTTTTAAACCTTGTGTACACAGGGAGTCTGGTCAAATCTTGAGGATTGATATTATTGAAGGTCGAAGAGTCGAAGAGTCGAAGTATAATATCAACCATTCGATCAGTCGAAGGATATATGAGCCGTTAGATCATCTGAAGGAAATATCGGGTGTCGGATCGACCAAGAGAATCTGGACCATCAGATATCGTGAGTTCAACAGGAGGCAAGTTTGATACTTTAAACTCCCAAAGTGTGAATAGACGAAGAGTCGAGAGTCATCAATTTGCAAGGGGACACTTGTCAACAGATCGCAAGCTCCAGGAAAATTGTATTGAACCTCTAAGTTGAGATTTTAGATTCGCAAAGCCCTAAGAGCTGAAGAAAATATGAGTCATCAAATCACTCGAAGTGAATCTGAGTCGTTGGACCAGTAGAGGAGACATGGCGAATATCTAAGCACTTCGGGTAAAGTTATAGAGCGATTTATAGCCGTCAAATGCAGGGGAGACATGGAGAAAATCCATGTACTCTGGGTAAAGTCTCGAAATAAACCTTAGTCATTGATCCGAAGAGGACACACGTCAGTGGATTATAGCCTTTGGTTAGAATTTATTGGAGGAAGGTGAGGTTTGACATTCAATATTTCCAAAGCCCAGAAATCTGAAACAACGAGAGTCGTCGATGTGAAGGTGGACGCATGGCAACGGATCTAGAAATCCAGAAGAAAACTGGAGGAGGAAAAGATCCAAAAACCTGGAGAAGATTTTGATCGTTGATCGAGGAGGGAATCGTAGGATTGTTGATCTAGTTGAGGAGGCCAAAGTCCCAAAGAGGGAGTACAACCTTGATTGGGGAGGATATGTGTTAGTATATATTCCACTCTGGAAGATAACAGTCAACAATGGCAAGGATTTGAGAACTGAAAGTCCTAAAGGGTGGACTCGCGGAGGAGATCCTGACCGTAGGTTCAAGGAGACAGATGGAAACAAATCATTAACTCTAGAATATTGGAGTACGAAGAGTAGGGAGGTTTGATATTTCAAATGCCCGAAGCCTGAAATCATGAAGGTGATCTCGTCCATTGATCGAGAAGGGGAAGATCTGGTATGTAGATGTGAAAGGCGCAGATCTGAGCCATCGATTCAGACAATATCGTCAAGATCATGAGATCGACGACCTCATAGCATATCGGGGACAAGCGTTGCATGGAATTTAAAGGTTATAGCCCAAGAACACATGTGAAGAAAGGGGATTCGATAGCAATGCTTGATCAAAGATCATTGCCAAAAGAGAGAAATCGATGGACGGGAAGGATTGTGGGGCCAGGACATGCTCAAATGTTATTTTTCCTTGAGTGGGACACAATTAGAACCACGATATTCAAAAATGGATACATGGTAGCATGAGGAGGATTACGAGGAGAAAATAAGGTTTCTTTCAAACCACTCATGTCGAGCCCGCAATCGCGCATTAGCACAAGGACATGAACTAGGTTCGTATGAAGGAGGGGCTCATGCTAAAGGGGCTTATGCTTGAACTAGTGTTTTGGGAGTGCGTGGAAATTAGCCTACGAGTTTGACAGACCTGCACATAGAAGGAAAAAGGGACCTTTGTATATTTGATTTGGGTTCAAAGAGAAACTAGAGGAGTTGATTCAACTCTGTAGTTAGAAAGATCCTAAACCGGGAGGTCGCAAAACCCGAGGAGGGTAGGGGGGTTGCATTAGGTGGTATCCGAAATTTTAATTTTTCTAGTAGGCAATAGGAAAAGGGTGAGACAGTGAAAGGAGACGACCTGATAACATCATGTGGTATCACAAACAAAAATTTACCCGTAGACAATGGGTGAAAGGAAGGTAGAGTGTAGATGATCTGTACGAAGGTTGTTGCACGCGCATGGTAGCAATGAAATTTTAAACATCCAGGTGAGTGGTGAGAGAATATGGAGATTCTCTCGGATGAAGAGTAATCCATAGGCTTTCCAGGAGGGCAAGTAGAAGGTGGAAATGGCTACTTAAGGCCATGAACGTGGTCAAAGAGAAGGCTGCAAGAAGAAATGAAATCCAGAGATGGGTCTGGAGCTCGATAAGATAACAACAAGGATGGAACAACTAGCATTGAAGATGCAACAAGAGGTAAAGGTACACTGCAGATATGAATGTCCTCGGAATAGGAAGGTAAAATGGCATGTTCAGAAGTTGTTGGCCAGAAAGCAACAAAAAGGGTTAATAAGGTGGTTGAGGCATGCTGAAAACCTCAGTGACACAGAGGAATAAATTATTCACATATGTGAATGAGAGACAGGAAGACACCTTAGTGATGAGGAGGAGGCAAGATTAGATGAAGATCTCGTAAATTGTCGAGTGGGAAGAAATGGACTTTCGAGTTGCCAGATGAGAAATGGAAAGAGATTAGTGGAAGCTATCATATACTGCCAGGGGAGCAATAATGAAAGTTCAAGTTGCCAATTGGTCAATGAGATAGGATCGGTTGATCTCATAAACTACCAGGTAGGCAGAAGAGAAGTCCCAAATTCCTAGTTGGGTAGGGAGAAAGAGATGAGATTGTCTGAGAGTCTCACAGACTCTATTGAGAGTTCATATTAGCAAGGAGTGCTAATGGATAAATATTCATGTGGATTTGCAGTCCATGTGAATGAATATGATGAGAATTTAAATACCCTCATCATCCAAGAGGAGGATCAGAGAAGAATTATGATTATTAGGGGAATTCATATATTCCTACGAGATAGCCTAGTTGAGGCTAGAGCATGTGTTGCAGATGCAATAGTAGGAGAAGGACAACCAACGGTGATTGTCATGATGATTGAGAAGATATCAGAAGCTTCCCAAGGAGAAGAGGAAGAAATGGAGTAGAAACTGATGTCTACCCCAGCAAAAGGAGAAGAGCATTCATAAGAATGGCTCAAATTTTTCAGTCAGGATGTTGGACATGAGATGATTGTGACACTAGAGTCTACAGTAGAAAGATAAATAGACAAAAAACACCTTGTTGATCTGTATGTAGAATTGGAATCCCTAGAGAGGAGGGTAATGGTGCAAAGTGATACAGATGGAGGAGCATACCAGCCAGAGGAGCAGTTGGAAGAAGTTGGACTTGAACCAAGTCAAGAGGAGATGGTAGAAGAAAATATGTCATAGGAGGAAGCTGAGTGACAGCTCAAATATGAGACTGTGGAACTGGAGTCTACATTAGAGTGGCAACTTAGTACCATAAGGGGAAGTAAAGACATCATGGGATATCGAGTAGGTTTTCCCACTGATAAGTATGGAAAAGAGAAGGAAGTGCAACAGAGTAGACTGCATAAGGAGAACCAACCACCAGAGCAGCTGGATAGGGTGATAGAGGACATAAGGAAGTTGATGATGAGGTCATCACAAGAAGCAATCAGAAAAGGAAAACTAAACAGAAGAGAACCTACAATAGCAGTGGGGAAGAAGAAGAAAAATATGCGGAAGTAGCAACAACAACATAGCTAGACAAGAGCAAGAGGACAACTCCAAGGAAGAGTATGGGATCCAGGGGGGGTTCAACATTGGAAAAGAGGAACTCATGATAAGGAGCTCATGATTTTTGCAGCATAGGAGTATGATGCATGAGCATCACCTTCAAAGTCAAAGACACAAGCATGGAGGTAGGGAAGCGACATCTCATCATGACAAAATTTCAAATCAGAAATTAACTCCAAATTAAATCGATTTGTTGAGATATTTTGTAAGCAACATTTTAAAAATGTAACTTGTTTATAAATTCATGAAGGACTGTAAGAGGTTGCAGATATGGAGTGTTGACTCTTATCTAGCAATAACTATTAGTTGATGTAATAGAGGAGGTTAGGTGAGAGAGGACAAGCTCGCAAAGTCCCTCTTTTCTAAGGAGACCTTGCATCAGATGAGATTTAGGAGAGGCAAATATTGAGAGAGAGTTCCGATAGGAGAAACAGATCTCAGGTAGAGAGAGTCTTAGGAGATTTAGGAGGTATAATAGTTCTAAGGAGAACTATATATAACTGAGACTCTGTTGCAGTCCAGTTTTTGTAAAAATCTGTATAGACACACAAAGACAATAGAAAAATAGTTTTTCCTGCATATCGTGTGTTTGTGTATTTTCATGAATGAATTTTGTGGATGTGTGATAAGTTTCATTTGCAGTAGGAGATAGATTTATTTTATCTTCATTGAGTTTTATAATATTGTTCTTGATTATTTAGGCTGTGTAAGGAGTGCACAATAGAACATTTGAGGTTTTGTAGCCAGAGAAAGGAGTGCGCATCTGAATTCTTCAAAATCAGAAAAGAACGTGCCAAGAAGGTGCACCAGAGCGATCACAAACTCAATATGAACCACAAGGCTACTGAATACCTTAGAGGGGAGACTGTACAGAGTCACTGAGAAATCTGTAGAGCTCTTCCAGGAGGGCATCGAGCGAGTGCAAGAGTGCACAGAAGGAACTCTATGTTGAGTTCGGGGAGAAACAAAGTGACTGAACACTCTATAAGGAGAATCTCTGCAAAGTGTGCATCGAGCCAGGAGAACGACAGGAGGGTGAGAAGAATTTCTTGTCAATAAATCCTTTGTATATGAGTTTAATGAAATCCTAGAAGTGTGAAGAGTGCATGGGAGATTGAAATCTTCGAGGAGATAAAGATTAGAAGGGATAACGCAAGGAATGCATGAGTGAAAGACTTATTATATGTCCAAAAGCTCAGAAGAGATAAACCTTGCAAGAGCGTAAGCAAGACCCAAGATAGTCGGGTTCACAGGAGAAAGTTCAAAGGCCAAATCCTTTGAATGCAGAATAAATCTTCAAAAGACAGAAGAATTCAAAAGCTCAGGAGGAGTTACAACAACCATCAGATTTGGTTATAAGGAGGAGTCTAGACCGTTAGATCAACGTCCAACAAACAGAGGAAGCACATATAAGAATAACATATCTCCAATGTTGGATTTGAGTGCAGAGGGTAGACAATCATTTGATCAACGTGAAGTGCATTGGTTTTAACCCTTGCGTACACAAGGAGACTGGTCAAATATTCAGGATGGAGATTGTCCAAGGCTAAAGAGCCAGAGAGCTGAAGTATAATCTCAACCAGTCGATCAGTCGAAGGAGATCTGAGCCATTAGATAGTTTGAAGGAAATCTCAGGCATTAGATCGACCAAGAGAATCTAGACCGTCATATATCATGAGATCTTGAGGAGGAAAGTTTGAGACTTGAAACTCTCGAAGTGTGAGTAGTCGAAGAGCTAAGAGTCATCGATATACAAGTTGACACTTGTCAACAAATTGTGAGATTTGATATTCCTGAAGCCTAAAGAGTCGAAGCAGATCGGAGTCGTCAGATCACCCAAAGTGAATCTGAGTCATCAGACCAGGAGAGGAGACATGGTGAAGATCTGAGCATTCTAGGTAAAGTTCTGGAGCGATTTATAGATGTCAGATGCAGGGGAGATGTGGAGAAAATCCATGTACTCTGGTTAAATTCCTAAAGTAAACCTTAGTCGTTGATCCAAAGAGGACATGCATTAGTGGATTATAGCCTCCATATAGAAGTCATTGGAGGAAGGCGAGGTTTGACATTTGAGATTTCTAAAGCTAGGAAATACGACACGACGAGATCCGTTGATGTGAAGTTGAACACGTGGCAGAAAATTTAGAACTCCAGAAGAAAAGAGGAGGAGGAAAAGGTCTGAAAACCCAGAGAAGATTTCGATCGTCGATCAAGGACAAAATCGTAGGACCATTGATATGGTTGAGGAGACTAATGTCCTGAAGTAGGAGTACAATCGTTGATTAGGGAGGATACATGTCATCAAATATTCCACTCC
The DNA here is from genome assembly GCA_009831015.1 of Picea engelmannii. Taxonomy (NCBI): domain Eukaryota; kingdom Viridiplantae; phylum Streptophyta; class Pinopsida; order Pinales; family Pinaceae; genus Picea; species Picea engelmannii. Next base: position 244,340 of record ML778878.1, read on the forward strand.
AGAAGATAACCAGTCAACAGTGGTGAGGATTTGAGAACTGAAAGTCCCGAAGGTCGGACTCACGAAGTATATCCTGATTGTAGGTTCAAGGAGACAACTGGAAACATATCGTTAACTCTAGAATATTGGAGTACGAAGAGTAGTGAGGTTTGAGATTTCAAATGCCCGAATCCCAAAATCATGAAGGTGATCTCGATCATTGATAAAGAAGGGGAAGATCTGTTCCATAGATTTGAAAGGTGCAGATCTAAGCCGTCGGTTTAGACAAGATCGTCGTGATCATGATATAGACGATCCTGTAGCATATCGGGCACAGGAGTTCCGCGGACTTTAAAGCTAATAGCCCGAGGAAACATGTGAAGAAAGGGGATTCGATAGAAGTCATTGATCACGGATCATTGCCGAAAGAGAGAAATCAATGGATGGAAAGGATTACGGGGCCAATACATGCTCGGATGTTAATTTTCCTTGAGCGGGCCGCAATTAGAACCATGGTATTCACAAATGGATACCTGGCAGCATGAGGAGGATTGTGGGGTAAAAAGCGGGTTGGTTTGAAACCACTCTTGGTATGCCCACAATCGTGCATTAGCACAAGGACATGACCCAGGGTCATATGAAGGAGGAGCTAACGCCAAAGGGGCTTACACTTGAAATAGTGTTTTGGGAGTGCGCAAAAATTAACCTGCGGGTCTGACAGACCTGCACACAGAAGGAAAAAGGGACTTGTGTATATTTGATTTGGGTTCAAAGAGGAACCCGAGGAGTTGATTCAACTCTGCAGTTAGAAAGGTCCTAGACCAGGAGGTCGCAGAACCCCAGGAGGGTAGGGGGGTTGTATCACTTTGTTATCTTCTTGCTTGAACATATTGCAGTTTTATAGGATCATAACTACCATTTATTGATGGATTCATGAACAATAGAGGATATGTTGTAGCTTTCCCATTAAATCATTGTTTATTGTTTAAACAATCTTTATCTGTTTGCAAAAAGGATCTGTGTACAATGGATGTTATTCCTTTTTTCATATTCACCATGATTCCACTCATCATTATACATCCCTTTTGTCTGATATACAGTTTGATTTCCTCTGATTTGTAGGATGTTGTGACACCTTGCCCAATAGAATTCTTTTGTTGACAGTTTCCTTCCCTCTCCCTTTCCTTCCCATTCTTGTTGATCCACCAACTCAAAGCATTAAATCCATTTATATTCTGATGGGTACTGGTATTACACTTACAAAAGTCTAAGTGTGACTTTGAATGCTAACAGACACTAACCGAGCTTCAGAGATTCTTATGACTAGCCAACTTCTACAGACGATTTGTTTTGGGATTCCCCCATATTGCATGGGCCCTTAGCCAAGTGACTAAGGGAAGTGGCAGCAAAATTTTCATGTGAGGGAAGGAACAACAACTTTCATTTCATGATCAAAAGAATCACTTGTGCTCAACTCAAGTACTCTCCTTTCCTGATCTGCAAAAACCATTCGAGATTGAGATTGATGCATCTAATAATTTTGTAGGCACACTTCTCACCTAGCATGGTCATCTAGTGGCATACCATAGTGAGACACTCTTAGTTACTGTCTGGAAATATAATGCAGAAGAATCACTCCACGTCATTGATGCGCCAACATTCCAACACATCAGCGTGCATTCAAGAGAGGGAGAGGCACTGACCCTCCCATTTTTTAATTTGAAATATGATCCTGTAGGAATTAGTGTTGTAAGGTTGAGTGAAAACCAATCCATGCCTTTGCACAGGCAGAAGTTAATGTCACCTTTAATGGCTGACAGGTTGATGGTTGTAGATTCAATTCATACTAGATGGCCATTAAGAAACTTCAATGTAATAGATGAGATTAGGTGAAGGAGCGGATAGGCCCGTAGAGCCCCTCTTTTGTAAAGAGATCTTTTTATCATATTTGAAAAAAGATATAGAGTTTTAGAATTAGGGGGAGGATTCTGAGAAATAGCTTGAGGAGCTCAGAAGATCGGAAATAGGATTAGGAAGTTATTGGACAAATCTTGAGAGATATGAGACTCTGTTGTAGTCCAACATGCACATATTGTAATCAGATTTTAATATTAATGAAAAGACAACAGTTTTTCCTGCATATGATTGTTTATGTGTTTATGTGTTTCATGAATGTATGTTGTAGATGTATGATATCTTTCATATGCAGTAGGAAGATATATTTTTCTATCTTTTCCGACTTAGAAATATTATTTTGGATTCTTTAGGCTATGTAAGGAGTGCACAACAGAACACTTGAGGTTTTGTAGCCATCACAAGGAGTGTGCATTTGAACTCTGTGGAGTCAGAGAAGAATGTGCTAGGATGGTGCACCAGAGTGATGACAACTCGAGAGGAACCTCTAGGTTGATGAATACCATAGAGTAGAAACTGTGCATAGAAATCATAGAGAGACATAGTCACTGAGAACTCTGTGGAGCTTTGCCAAGTGGGCATCGAGCAGGCGCAAGTGTACACAATGAGAACTGTTTGTCGAGTTCGAAGAGAGGATTATCAGAGGAAGATACTCAAAGAATTATTGTACACTTTGTACAAACCTCTCAACAAGGTGTTATTTGAGTGAGAGGTTGTTAGGAGGGCACAAGAACCATTTGAAGGGAGCAGAAAGGCTGAGAACCTTAGGAGACTGAATAAATTCAAATCTTAGAAGGAATAACTCTTTTATAAGTGCATATGAGTCCCAGGAAATTGGGCTCACAAGATAATGTTCAAGGGCCAAAGTTTTTCAACCCTTACAAAGTCTTCCAAGTCAGAAAAAATAAAAAGCTTAGGAGGAGGAATGGCAACAATCGTCGGATCTATTGTTGGAAGAAATTTGGATCAATAGTTCAGGGTCCAAGAAAACAAAGGAGAGTGTTGAGGAGGAAACAGATCCTAGCAATTGGATCTGAGCGAAAGGGACTAAAAGTCATCCGATCCAAGGTAAAATGCATGGGCTTTAACCCTTAGTGCACACATACGAGAAGAATTACCAAAGTCCTGAAGTCCCGAAGTGATGAGGGACCATTCATTGTCAAGAGGGATAGGTGGCACAAGATCCACAACTCTAAAGCGAGAGCACTACAGAAGTTTGTGGTCAAAGAGGGAGCGAAATCGCTGAATAGCCGAAATAGATCTAGGCTGTTGGTCATCAGGAGAAACGTGTCAATAGATATGAGTCTCCAGGAGAAAGCACTCTGGGAGAATCGAGTGTACAAGAGTTGAAACTCCCAAAACCCGAAGATTTGAAGTGGATATAGGACATCATATCAAGGGGGAGACACGCGTCAAGAGACCATGTGTTTTGGGTGAAATCACTCCGGGAGTAACGAGTGCATAGGATTTCTAAACTCTCGAAGCCCGAAGAGCCAAAGAGAAAGGAGCCAAAGAGCCAAATTGAATCTGGACCATCATATCCAGAAGGACACGTGTCGAAGGATTGCAATATCCAAGTGAAACCACTCCATGAGAAAAGAGAAGGAGGAGAATTTGAGATCGTCGAAGCCCAAATAGCCGAAGTAGCTAGGAGCCATCAATCTACGGGAGGACACACATCATTAGATCGTGGACTCTGGGTAAAATTCTACAAGAGAAGTAGAGCATGGAGAGGTTGATATTTGATCATTTTGGAGGCTGAAGTCCTGAAGCAGATGAGAGTCGTCGATGTGAAGGTGGACACACGACACCAGATCTAGAACTCTGGAAGAATGCAGAGGGAGAAAATGCCAAAACCCTGAAGGAAATATCGATTGTTGATCGACAAGGGGGTCAAAGGAGCAGTGATCTAGTTGAAAGGGTCAAAGTCCCAAAGAGGAGGTAGAGCCATTGATTTGAGGAGGACACATGGTAGGAGATCTGCCATTTTGAAGAAAGTCACTACGGAAGAAAGAGGAGGTGTTGAACAAGAACTCCCGAAGGCTAGAGAATCGGAGTTCATCTCAATCATCTGATTTCTAGGGACAGGTGTCAGTAGATCTTTCACTTTGGAAGATATCCATGTCAGCAAAAGCAGAGTTGAGAGTTGAAACTCCCAAAGGATGAAAGGAAAAATCAATCACGACTGTTGATTGAAAGGGACATGTGTCGATAGATCGTGGAGATATTGGATAGAGTGCTCCGAGGAGAAGGAAGGAAAATGGGTCATATATCATCCATTTATCATGAAACATCATCGAGGTCATAAGATCGATGGTTGAGATGGATTGTGGGGCCTTAACATGCTCGTACTTTACAATTCTAAGAGTGGGCCACAATTGAAGCCATGGTATTGTAAAAGGGACGCATGGTGATTGGAGGTGAATTGTATGGAGAAAAGTGGGTTGGTCTCAAACCACTCTAGGTCACACCCACAATCACATATTTACCTGAGTTCATAGCCCAGGGCCATAGGCAGGAAGGGGCTAATAAAGAAAGAGCTAGCGCCTAAAATTCGACATTTCGGAAGCATGCATGAAGAGCTCTCGAGCATCATAGGAACTGCACCAAAAGTGAAAGGGGACATGTATAAGTTTGTTTGGGTTCAAGCAAGATCCTAAAGAGTCGATCTGACTCAACATATTGAAAGGTCCTAGACAGGGAGGTCATAGATTCCCCAGGAGGGGAGGGGGGCTACATCATGTGGTATCAAAGCTTGATTTCATCTGTAGATTTTAGTCGAAGGAGATAAAGAATATAGTCTGACTACATCAAGTAGTATCAGAGGGTTAATTTCTCCTGTAGACAACAGGTGAAATAGAAGATAGAGTATCGATGCTCTGTGTGAAGGATTTTTGCAAGTGTGCAAAATAAAATTGGATAGTCTGGTGAGTTGTAGGAAAAGTTGGAGATTCTCTCGAATGAAAATTAATCCACATACTTTCCAAGAGGGAAAGAAGAGGGTAAAAATGGCTACTGAAGGCCATGAACATGGTCAGAGAGAGGGCCACAAGAAGAAAAGAAATACAAATATGGATCTGGATCTCATAGACATAAAAGAAAGAATGGAAAGGATAGAATTGAAGATGCAGCAGGAGGCAAAGGTACACTGGAGGTACAAATGGCCTCTGAACAGGAAGTAAAAATGGCATGTTCAAAAGTTGTTGGCCAGAAAGAAGCAACATGTGGTAAGGAGGTGGCTAAGGCATGTTGAAAACATCAGTGAAATAGAACAGGAGATGGTTTACATATGTGAACTAGAAATTGGAGGAACCCTTTGTGATGAGGAAGGGAGATCATCAGAGGATCTCATAAACTGCCAGGTGGGAAGAGATGAAATTTTAGGTTTCCATATGGGAAATGGAAGGAGATCGGTGACTGGTCTCAATGACTGCCAGGTGACCAGTGATGAAAGTTTATATTTCCAGGTGGGAAATCCAGAGAGATCATTGGAGGATCTCATAGACTTCCAGGAGGAAAGTGATAAAAATTCATATTGCCAAATAAGCGATGAGATGAGATAAATGGAGGAACTAATAGACTGCCAGGGGGGCAATGATAAAAATTCATATTGTCAGGTGGACAATGCGAAAGAGATGATATTTTCTCAGAGTCTCATAAACTTTGTTAAGAGTTTAGATCAAGAAAGAGAGTTGATGGACAAGGATCAGAGGTGCATTCTAATCATTAGGGGAGTCAAAATATTCCTACCAAGTAGCCTAGTGGAGGCCAGGGCATGTGTTTCATATGCAACAATAGAAGGATAGCCAACATAGAATGTCAAAGAGGAGGAGGATAAGGAGAATACATTGATGTTTTACCAAGTATAAGGAGAAGAGAATTCATAGGAATGACTCAAAAGTTTCAACCATGAAGCTAAATAGGAGATGACTGCAGCACTGGAGCCTGCAGCAGAAGAGGAAGAAGACAACATGGATTTTGTTGATATGTATGAAGAATTGGAATCCCTAGAGAGAAGGGTGATAGTGAAAAGAAATCACATCCAACAGGCTAGGTTGGAGACAGATGGAGGAGCATAGCAGCTTGGAGAACAACTTGAGGAAGCTGGAGATGTACTAGCAGAGGAGATGATAGAAGAAACCAATATGTCAGAGGAGGAAGCTGAGCAACAACTCAGTGATGAGACTACAGAACTGGAGTCTGCAGCAGGGCGGAAAGCTAATGCCAAAGAAGAAAAAAATTGCATGGGGTATCAATATGATATACCCTTTGATGTGTATGAGGAGGAAGAGTTGCAATAGAGAAGGCTTCATAAGAAGAGCCAACCATTGGAGAAGTTGGATAGAGTGATAGAGGATATAAGGAGGTTGATGTTGAGGTCAGCACAAGAAGCAGTCAAAAAACGGAAGATGAATAGAGGAGAGCCTTCCATAGCAGCAGGGAAGAAGAAGAAGAAGCAACAACAACAACAATAGCAAAGAAAAGGAGCAAGAGGACAACTCCAAGGGAAATTTTGGGATGCAGGGGGATTTCAACATCAGAACAAAGGAGCTCATGAGTAGGAGCCCCTGATTTTCCCAGCAATGGAATATGATGCATGATCATCACTCCACCTCAGTTATGTGCTAGCATTCCAACACATCAACACACATTCAAGAGAGGGAGAGGCACCAACCCTCCCATTTTTAAATTTGAAATATGATCCTATAGGGATTAGTGTTGTAAGGTTGAGTGAAAACAAAGCCATGAATTTGTATAGGTAGAAGGTAATGTCACCTTTAATGGATGATAGGTTGCTGGCTCTAGATTCAATTTAGACTAGATGGCCATTTAAGAAACTTCAATGTAATAGATGAGGTTAGGTGAAGGAGAGAATAGGCCCGTAGAGCCCCTCTTTTGTAAAGAGATCTTTGTATCATATTTCAAAAAAATATATAGAGTTTTAGAATTAGGGGAGGATTTTGAGAAAGATCCTGAGGAGCTCAGAAACTCATAAATAGGATCAGGAAGTTCTTGGAGAGAGCTTGAGAGATATTAGACTCTGTTGTAGTCCAGCCTGCACATATTGTAATCAGATTTAGTATTAATGAAAAGACAATAGTTTTTCCCGCATATGATTGTTTATTTGTTTGTTTGTTTCATGAATGTATGTTGTAGATGTATGATATCTTTCATCTGTAGTAGGAAGATATATTTCTTTATCTTTGTTGAGTTAGAAATATTATTCTGGATTCTTTAGGCTGTGTAAGGAGTTCACAATAGAACACTCGAGGTTTTGTAGCCAAGACAAGGATTGCTCATATGAACTCTGTGGAGTCAGAGAAGAATGTGCCAAGAGGGTGAACCAGAGTGATAACAACTCAAGAGGAACCTCTAGGTTGTTGAATATCTTAGAGTAGAAGCTGTGCACATAAAGTATAGAGAGATAGAGTCACTGAGAACTCTGTGTAGCTCTGCCAAGTGGGCATCGAGCAGGTGCAAGTGTACACAAGGAGAACTCTTCGTCGAGTTCAAACATAGGAGTATCAAAGGAAGATACTCACAAAGTTACTGAAAACTCTATAGAAAAATCTCAGCAAGGTGTGCTTTGAGAGAGAGGTTCTCAGGAGGGCACAAGAACCCTTTGAAGGAAGCAGAAGGGTTGAGACCCTTAGGATACTGAGTAAATTCAAAGATCAAAAGGAATAATCATTTTAGAAGTGCAGACGAGTCCTAGGAAATCGGGCTCGCAAGAGAAAGTTCAAGGTCCGAAGTATTTCAACCCTTACAAAGTCTTTCAACTTGGAAGAAATAAAAATCTCAGGAGGAGGAATGAAAAAATGTGTTGGATCTATTATTGTAAGAAATATGGACTGCTAGTTCAGTGTCCAGGAAATAAAAGGAGAGTACTGAGGAGGAAAGAAATCCCAGCTATTGGATTTGAGAGAAAAGGACCGAAATTCGTCTGATCCAAGGTAAAATGCACGGGCTTTAACCCTTAGTGTGCACAGATGAGAAGAATTGCCAAAGTCCTGAAGTCCCAAAGTGACGAGTGATCATTCATCGTCAAGAGGGATAGGTGGTAAAATATCCAAAACTCTAGAGCGAGATAACTTTGAAAGTTTGTTTTCAAGGAGGGAGAGAAATCATCGAATAGCTGAAATAGATCGAGGCCTTTGGTCGCGAGGAGACATTCTTCAACAAATCCGACTCTCTAGGAGAAAAAACTCTAGGAGGAACGAGTGCGCAGGAGTTGAAACTCCCAAAATATGAAGATTCGAAGTGGATATAGGCCGTCAGATCAAGGGGAAGACATGCATCAAGAGACCATGTGTTTCGAGTGAAAGAACTCCAGGAGAAACGAGTGCATAAGAGTTTGAAACTCCTGAATCTTGAAGAGCCAAAGAGCCGAAGAGATAGGAGTCAAAGAGTCAAAGTGAATATGGACCATTAGACCGAGAAGAACATGCGTCGACAGATTGCAATCTCTGGATGAAAGCACTCCGGGAGAAAAGTGAAGGCGGAGAATTTGATATCGTCGAAGCCCAAATAGCCAAAGCAGCTGGGATTCATCAATCTGTGGGAGGAAACACGTCGTTATATCATGGACTTTGGGTAAAACAATCCAGGGGAAACAAAGTGTGGAGAGGTTGATATTTGAGAATTATGAAGGCCGAAGTCCCGAAGTAGATGAGACTCTTCAATGTGAAGGTGGACACACGATGCCAGATCTAGAACTGTGGAGGAAAGAGGAGGGAGAAAACACCAAAACACCGAAGGAGATATCGATTGTTGATTGAGAAGGGGGTCAAAGGACCATTGATATGGTTGAAAGGGCCAAATTCCCAATGTGGAGGCAATGCCATTGATTTAAGGAGGACACATGGTAGGAGATCTGCCATTTAAGAGAAAGTCACTCCGGAAGAAAGGGGAGGTGTTGAACAAGAACTCCCAAAGGCCGGAGAGTCAGATTTCATCTCAGTCGTCCAATTTCTAAGGCAAGTGTCAGTAGATATTCCACTTCATAACATATCCACGTCAGCAAAATCATAGTTGATATTTGAAACACCCAAAGGCTGAAAGGAGAAATCAATCACGACTATTGATTGAAAGGGACATGTGTCGATATATCGTGGAGATCTAGGATAGGGTGCTATAGGGAGAAGGAAGTAAAAGGTGTCATATATCATTTGTTGATCATGAAACATTTTCGAGGTCAAAATATCGATGGTTGAGATGGATTGTGCGGACAAAACATTCTCGGACTTTAAAATTATTAGAGCGGGCTGCAATTGAAACCATGAAATTGTAAAAGGGATGTGTGGTTATTGGAGGTGAATTGCATGGAGAAAATAAGGTTGGTATCAAACCACTCTAGGCCATTCCCAAAATAACATATATACGTGAGGTCATAGCCCAAGGCCATAGGCAGGAAGGGGCTACTGAAGATAAAGCTAGCGCCTAAAATTCAACATTTTAGAAGCACATAGGAAGAGGTCGTGGGAATCATAGGACCTACACCAGAAGATAAAGGGGACATGTGTAAGTTGGTTTGGGTTCAAGCATTATCCTAGAGAGTGGATCCGACTCAACATATTGAATGATCCTAAACTGAGAGGTCACAGAACCCCCAGGAGGGGAGGGGGCCCACATCAAAATACACTACCTATGACAAGGAAATGTATTCCATTGTGCAAGCCTATCGTCAACATTTTTGGAAAGGAGATGATCATCCAAACTGATAAAAATCCTCTACAGTTCATATAGATAGAGGGGAAATTTCATAACAACTACCATCAGGAGTGGTTGACCTACATGCATCAGTTTCATATGAACATCAAGTATAAGACAGGGACCTCAAATCATGTCGTTGACTGCCTCAATCGACCTACCATGTTTTCACTCACCACTATGCTCCATTGTTGTGCACATGAGGCATCTGAGTGGCTCCAAATTTATCAACAAGATATGGAATTTTCCACCACCTATCATCTCTTGGGTACAGGCATGCCTGTCACCTATTTCAAATTCAGGATTGACTATTATGCCATCACAACCATACCTGTGTTCCTGCAAGCGAGAGTGCAAAGATGATTTGGGAAGCCCACTACAGTTGGATGGAAGGACATCTTTTCCTAAAGAAAATTTTGTCCATTAAACATAAAAAAATTTATTGACCAAAACTTCGACATGACTTCAACAAGTATATCATATCTTTCGCTACTTGTGCCATTGCCAAGCCAGCCATAAGGAAACAAGGCTTATACACCCCTCTTCCTACTCCCAAGATTCCTTGGGAATCCATATCAATGGATTATATTAGCACTGAGAGTCACCCTCATATTGAAAGAGGATAAGCCCAACACCAATCAAATAGGTTTGTAAATGTAGATTAATGATAGAATGTCAAATGGACAAAACTCAGCATAGCAATGTTTCAACATAGAAAATCTAGTCTAGTATGCATATGAAAATAAGGTTTTGGTTAACTTCAATCAGTGGTTGAAGGATAAATGTGATTAGATGGAAGACTTGGTGAGAAATATGGATAGGTGCGCTATAAGAATCAGGCCTTCTAGCAGCTATATGAAGAAAAAATCAGTCACAAGAACTTCTTGAACTAAATTTAAAACACTGAAAAATATTTACAACATTATAATCAAACATTCATTATAACAAAACCATAACATCTCATAAGGATCATCCAATAATGAGAATTTAGTGTAAGAATAAACTATATAATGAAAAGAGGATGACTTCTATTAATCAAAATATCTCATATCTCATACATAAACCAGAGTTACATCTATGTTTAGTAAAAATATTACAAAATAGGGATCTCTACTCAACCATTCGAACCCTCCAATTACATTCTCCTGATGTATTTATAATCAAAGTAGTAAAACAACATCTTGATATGCGATCTGGCATTTCAATCGTAGGATTCTCCACAAAAAGATATTAATCTAACATATGTACAAGTGGATCTCCTGTTTAGAATCAAGAAGCCTATTGGAAACAACTCTAACAAGATATAAATGACATGATTTGTTGTTGCTTGGGCACATCTCCTCCAGTGCCATGTGTCCTCCAATACTTTGTGTTGAGCTCCATATGCCACTGGTTGATCACTGGTTCCCTCCAAATCATCAAATCTAAGAGGAGGCAAGGAATTCAAAACTGCTGACTATAACAATTAGTTCATAGGATATTTTCATAGTGCAACGGGTAGCAGATTTTGTAGTGCCTGCCTCTGTAAAATTGTTCTGCAGCTGATTCCAAAGTAGATTCAGTAGGATATTTCATAGCACCCTCCTGCAAAAATGCTCTTCATCGACTTTTCGTAGAGAACTCCCACTTTATGTCTGGCTTGGTGATTATGCTATGCTTTCAGTAGTGAATCTGCAGAACAACCTGTGTCGATGATTTTGTAGTGCTAGGGGCTACATATTGCTCTGTGTTTTTCTATTTCAAGCAGTGAACTTCAAAAACTCAAAAATTCTTAGCAGAAGGACAATGAGCCTGTAGATGCCTTAAGTATGTGAAATTATAATACCTCGCTCAAAACTTTAAGCTACAAAAGTTGATCATCATAAAAAATGGGTCTGTCTTCTTTTCCATTTCATCTCCTCAATATGGCACTTCTCCTTGTTGCAGGAGAACTCCCCTCTGTTACAAAAACATTTATTTCTATTATAGGGGCACTTCTCTCTACTCCAGGGGATTTTTTCTCTATTGCAGGGGCATTTCTCTCTATTGCAGCTTGGGCTAGAACATTTAAATTCCTCTGAACTAGATCATCCTTGAAGGGATGCAATTCTTCTTTGATATTTTTGTTTTGGGACTGTATGATTATATTTTTCTGGTACAAAGTCTAAAGTTTCCTATGGAGAGACAAGAATCTTCTTTTTGTAAACCTAGCTAGATCAAGGTTTTGATTATACATGTCCATGAGTTCAATCATCTTCCTCCTCTTAGTCAATATTTCTCCCTTCAAATGGGAAACCTCCTTCCTTGCATCCCTGAGTTGTCTGATCAATCTCTTGAATGTGGGATTATCAGGGGGAGTGATGATCTTTATGACTTCAAAAAGATTCTTAGTACCTTCGCCTTACCTTTGTCTTTATTATGTGTTAACACTCTGTAATTTCTCAGGCTGAGGGAGAAATTGACAGAGGTAACAATTTCAACTGCGTCGAGTCTTGGATCTAGCCCTCCAAGACTCAGAGAGGGCTCTCTCTGTATGATTTAGCTTGGTTTGGAATAGAACATTAGGCTGGTTATGAGGGATTGAGGTTTTTGGTTTTTAAATGGTTGGGTTGGAACAAGAAGAAGGGCCATTGGGAAAAAGGGGTCTGTGCTTAAATATATGACTCACTCTTAGATCTAGACAAATCTCCTACACAGGGCAAGGTAGTGGAAATGTTGGATTGAATTAAGTTTTAATGGTGTCGAATGAGGAATAAAAAGGGGAGAAAAAAGACAAGCAAAGGAGAATTTAAGAATTCCTAAGCTGATCTTTTAGAAGAGAAACATAAAGATTATCAACAAATAGATGCAAAGTATTTCTCCAATAAATTCTGCTCTATTATTTCTCCTTTGACAATAAGAATTTGAAAACAAATGAAATGATAACTGGAAAAACACTTAACAGAGAAAGGAAATGCCACCAACACCTCGACACAAGAATCCTGTCAACAACTTGCCTATTTCTAATCAATCATTCAAAGATTACAGACAAAATCTTCTTGAATAGCAAGGCCCATAGTCCAGCAAAAGGAAACAACTTCCTTCCAGGTTGAACCCCACCTTCATCTTTTACATATGCATATATAGAATAAAAATGCCTTAGCCTTCAAAAGACTCGAGCTCTAATTTCATGTTTCTAATAATAGAAATTAGTTATATGGAATGACACATGTAACCACTAAACTGCCTAATTCCTAGGAACTAACTTAACAAAGACTGATTTGAAATATGGAAATGCCACTTGAGCACCTCGAATGCTAGAGGTTGTTAGAATTTGCTTCCAGCTGGAGAATCTGTGTTCTAACCACTTGAAATGTAGGAATGCTTTGCCATTTTTCATGAATGAATTTAAATTTCCACCTGATGATGATCAAGCTACCATCTGCTCCATGAAATCTGGGATAAATATCTTTATATTACCTCTTTCCCAACTACTGTCTCGAGTCCTGGATCTACCTCATTTTTCACTGGCTGAACTGGTGCCTTGACTGCCAGTTCTATTCAAAAGGATGCCTCAAAAACAAGGACACTCTGCCACATAAACTGGAAGGAATCTCCTTCAATTGTTACCTCAAATTTTGGACAATTATCTCATCCGTAAAGGTTCAAATGCTATCTCATTACTTGTGTAATACTTAACAACAATGTCAATGATCATCGATCATAGTCTTGATATGATAACCGAGCACTTCTTTAGGATATATGTCCTCCTCAAGAATAAGTAAAACAATTCTTGTTGAAATCTATGGTCCTTTGAATCTTGTAGATAATCACTTCTAAGGAAACGAACAAAACAAAACCCATAGAAAGAAAACAACCACCCTTATGGATATAAAGGTTTTTCCACAATACTGCCTTGCTTTCAGAACCCAAATTAATCTTCATTAAAAATCTATGGAGCATGATTTTCCCTTTGGAACTAGGTATCGAAAATAGTTACCAAAAGAGTACAATCATCCATATTTCGAGTGACAAAACTTATGCACTGCTGTAACGAGCCTCGAGCATCAGGTATCGGCAGTGGGGAGATTATTTGTAGAAAAACATCTTCCAAATCCTGATAAAGAAAATTTAGCGCATTTGATGATATGATCGTTCACCTTGAGACTGTTGCACAACTCTTGACTTCTGAAGCAAGTAGGTTTTAATCTTAGCACCATCAATTTTCCCATAATCTTCAAAATGGATATCAATTAGTTTGCCAAATCGGCTAGAATTGTCATTTCTTATTGTTTTAGCATTTCCTAATGCTTCTAGCATTAGATTTGTCTGTAGAATTTCATTCTCTATTCCACTACCACCTCCAAGAGCTACCAAATACTGCATTTCTATCTTTGCAGTCATGGTTTTCTCTGCACCACTCTCACCACTTAATATAATAGACTGATTAAATCCATCTCTCACCGCTGCTCCAAATGCAACATCTTCCATTTGGTATATCTGAGGGTTATCTATGAGTTTCAATTTGTATCCTTGAATAAAATTGTTACCATAAAGGGGAAAATCTTTGAATGGATTGATCGCAACCCAAAACTAGTCCTGCTTTGGTATAAATCATATCTTGAACATATCTATGCTGAAGATTATGTAGGACTGATGGCTCATTCAAGTAACTTAGTTGTATTAAATCATCCACACCTTCAAGGATGTCAGTATTTGTAGGTAATAACATGCTTGTTGATACCGTAACAGTATTGTCGTTTGAAAGGATGACATTAGATTCTTCCCCTAAGGTTGATATGGGGTAGGGGAAAACACCATCTCTGTGAAAAATAAGAACTGGAAGCCAATCCTTTACAAGTTTCATATGTACCTTCAGGGAAAATGTCATCACATCATCAAGGAAGACACAACTTTAGCTGACGACCAATATCTTCACCAAAGAAATCGAATCCCTTTTAATGATACCCTGCATTTTCTTAAATAAAATAACAGTGAAAGTTTTTGAAAACGATGATGCATTCTTTAGGCTTTAACAATTACATCCACTACAGGTTTCCATTTAAATCTGCAACTTAACACGTGTATGCGCATCTAAACACCTCTGCACACTTGAATTTGTAGGATCCTTGTTCAGGCTCCTCATGCGGCCAAGAAAATCGATCTAGCAAGAGAACGAAGTCCACTTTCTGCAAACTTATCAATTTATGCCCTCAAGAAAAGTATACTTCCTTGTAAGAAGACCAATAGCTAGTAGGGTACAATTATGCAATCAATGGTCGAGATGGAGTTGATCAATTGGTGGTTTCTATGAGTATCTATGTTGGCGCCCTTCATGTACCAGATTATGCCTGAGTGATGATGTTTCTCCAGCCTGCCTTACATTTTCCTTAACCTTAGCACGGATTCATTCTTGGAACATACCACGGTGTTCATTTGAACTGAAAACTCAGCTAAATGAACATCTAGAACCTGTAAATATTAAAAAACAACAATGCCTCGACACCTGGTAAATGCACTTGATAGCTATTGCAATTTGTATTATTTTTTAACCTTGTGGAAATATCCCACATTCACGAGGAGAGAGCATTTATAAACGTTTACATATGTGAACATTTGCATTGTATATTCGACGATGTGAGCCCAAGGTTACTTCTTGTGTTTAGTGCCAGTGCTTGGAAGTTGGCTTGTATGTTGTTGTTGTTTGATCTTGTGTTGTTGTTGATGCAGATACGTGGTTTGAGGATTTGAAGATTGGCCTTTCGGGCCCAAATATTTTGGCATAAATTTAAATGAACTAAATAAGACCTTGTTATTAAAGCCTGAGAGCTAAAAAGTCAAAATTTTTGCCAAAATTTTAAAACTAAAATAAAATTAAAATTGCTCTCAACATAAGAGCTACCTCCACACCATGATTTTTAACATTTTCCCCAAAGGTGTAGTGTCCATATTTAATTAACATCCATTAATTCTACTAACATAACAGTAAAGTTCAATAATTCCTCTATATTAAGAAAATTAGTAAAATTCAAAATTTTCTTTAATTGAGCACATTCGCATATAGATTTATCAACAATAACAAAATTTTATAGCAAAATTAAAACAAATACACAATTTAAATTACCTGGTTCTGATGCTAATTCGCCTTGTTGTTGCCTTCCTTCCTGTTGCTTGATGCACTGACCAACATTGCCCAAACCTACTATCCTCCCTGCCAACTAGGACAACTACCTAGCTCTAGGATATCATATGGATATCCTAGCCCCCGTGCCCAAAACCTCTAGAAAATCGGTGCTTGTACTGATCCAATCTGACTCCAAAACTCAACTCCTCTCTGCAAATCCAAGAGAGCCCCCAAAAATCAATCCCCCATCTCACGTAGAATGCCCCTCCTGTAAACCTCCTTCCTCTCCATATTCCTCCTTCACCGACTTCCCCCTCATTTACTTCCATACCTAACCCATTTATTACCTTATCTTATCCTTTCGTCGTTAATGCCCCTTATCCCCTTTAATTATTATTTTATCCTATATTTAATGTCTTACCCCTTTGAATTAATATCTTATCCCTTTCCGTGTACGTAACTTTTTTTTTAAAACAATATAACTTATTATCCCTTTTAAATTTAATACCCAAGTTATTGAATATAATAGGTAGTTAATTAATTAATTAATTAATCAAAATTATAACCTTTAATTAATTAACAAATATTTAATTAGTATCTTTATACCAATCTTGTTTAATTAATACCATGTTAAGACAATTAATCCCCTAATTAATTTTTACTTAATAAACCTTAAACATTTATTCAACTAGGGTTGTTACA
>ML778878.1:261518-276503 GCA_009831015.1 Picea engelmannii
CTAGGGTCCACACCCTACAATGGAGGATACACGGTGGGAAATGCCTCCACCCCTCCTAACAGGACTAGGGTCCACACCCTACAATGGAATATACAGTGGCACTGTGTTGCTGGAGGTTTTGTCATCGTTTATTTGGTTTTGGGTAGTGTCATCACCTGAAATCATACATTGGTCCACATATCATAACAATGCATCCAAACCAATATAAATTTCACATACAATATTCATACCATAATGTTTCTTGGTTAGTGGTATTGATATCCACTTTCATCATCATTATCCCTTGGCTATTTCATAGCCCATAACCTGCAGATTAGCCTGTAACACAAACTCATACATTTCTATGCATTATCATCATGTAATTGCATACTATCATCATTTCAATTTGGTATCCCTATACCGATAAATTAACATCAAAGTTTTCCAATTAGAAATAGATCTCATAATATCCTATAATTCAATTTCGACACCCATTCATAAGATTATCATTTACCCAAAATAGATTGTATCATATCCGACATCATCTTAATAGCATTTAAACATTCATTAAATTCACATTCTCACAATATGTCGCATCATATACATCATCATCAATAACATTTAAACATTCGTAAAATTTACATTCACATAGTAGATCGCATCATATACATCATCATCAACAACATTTAAACATTCACAAAAGTTCATAATTTTTTTTAAAGTTTAAGTGTATCACTTAATAGTTTCACTGTGACTAGAAAATAAAGTATATAGGCCTCAGGTAATCCTGGCTGTCTAAGTCAAAAGGTGGTGTTACATACACCCAACCTTCAAAAAACATGTTCTCGAGGTGGTCAAAAAAGTGAGGGATAGTCTCGTCGTAATGTCTCAGCATCTTCCCAAGTAGCAGATCCTGGACTATACTTGTCCCACTGGACCTTAACTTGGTCTACTAGACGGTTCCTGAGCTGTCGAACTCTATGGTACAATATGTGTAACGGTTCTACCGTGAGGGTTCCCATGTCCGATACATGCAATTCCTTCCAATTTAGTTTATGTGATTCATCAGCAACATAATGACGTAAAATAGATACATGAAATACATTATGAGTTTTATGCAACTGTGGTGGCAGTACGAGACAATATGCAATGGGTCCAAATTAATCTTGGCTCCTGAATGGTCCTATAAATCGAGGTGACAATTTTTTCCCCTTTCCAAACCATATGGTACTCTTATTAGGCCTGATATGAATGAAAACCCGGTTTCCCACTTCATAACATCGGTCGGTCCTGTGTGCATCTGCATAGCTTTTCTGCCTATCCTGTGCTTCCTTTAGTCTCTGCCTAATATGAATCACCTGTTCCTCCATTTCTTGAATCAATTCTAGCCCAACTGTTACTCGGTCTTCTAGTCTATCCCAACTAAATGGCATTCTGCATGGCCTCCCGTACAAAGCTTCGTAGGGTGGCATTCCGATGGAGCTATGATAATTGTTATTGTAAGCAAACTCTACCAAAGGTAGGTACTTCTTCCACTGGGTTTGATTATCCATTACATACATCCTAAGCATGTCTTCCATAACTTGATTTACTCCCTCAGTTTTCCCATCTATTTCAGGAAGATAAGCTATGCTTAAGTTCAACTGAGTCCCCAACGCTAACTGTAAACTTGTCCAAAATCTAGAAGTGAATCTAGAGTCCCTATCTGAAATGATCTTCTTAGGTATCCCGTGCAAACGGATAACCTCGCTTACAAACACACGTGCCACATCAATGACATCGTACGTGTCTCTAACCGGAATAAAATGAGCACTCTTGGTTAACTTATCCACTATCACAAGAATGGCATTGTGTTTATGAGATGTGAGCGGTAACCCCACAACAAAATCCATAGAGATGACTTCCCATTTGGACATAGGAACATCATGTGGTTGTAGGAGGCCTGCCGGTGATGGTGGTCAGCTTTCACTTGTTGACACTCCAGGCATTTGGTGACGAAATGGACTACATCGCGCTTCATGCCCACCTAGAAGAAGAGCTTCCTCATATTTGTGTACATCTTCTTCACACCTAGATGCGCACAATAAAGTGCTCTATGGGCTTCCTTTAGTATGATGCTTCAAATATCCCC
Organism: Picea engelmannii; assembly: GCA_009831015.1. NCBI lineage: Eukaryota > Viridiplantae > Streptophyta > Pinopsida > Pinales > Pinaceae > Picea > Picea engelmannii. The sequence continues at coordinate 263,629 of ML778878.1, forward strand.
ATTCTCAGGGATGTACATCCTTCCTTGATATCTTAACAGTCCGTCTGTTTCCAGACTATATCCTTCATACTTTGGGTCTAACTACCTCCCGCTCTAGAGGTTTGAAGTAACCTTTAAATACCAATTGTCTCCTGGGAGTTGTGTCAACACATGTTCTCTCAGATTGACCTTTAAGGTTACCAAGGAGAAGATACGTGGTCTCCTACTCAAGGCATATGCGACCACATTTTCCTTTCCCTTGATGTACAAAATACCAAAATCATACTCACTCATAAACTCACTCCATCGCCTTTTCCTGGCATTCAGATCTCTTTGAGTGAAGAGATGTTTTAAAATTTTATGGTCCGTTTTGAGCTCAAAGTTTCACCCAACAAGATAGTGCCTCCAAATTTTCAGAGCTAGCATTACAACTGCCAACTCTAAATCATGGGTCGTGTATAACTCTTCGTGTTTCTTCAACTTCCTTGACGCATAGGCTATCACTCCTCCATCCTGCATTAGCATGTCCCCCAACCCTTTCTTCTAGGCATCTGTGCAGACCGTGAAGTCCTTTTCCATATCCGACACTCGTAGAATTGGTGCACTAGTTAGTAGCCTCTTAAGCTCAATGAATGCACTATCACATTCTTCTTTCCATTCATACCTGACCCCCTTGCGTTGAAAAGTGGTGATGGGTTTCGCTATTTTTGAGAATCCTTCTACAAATATTCGGTAATAACTTGCTAGCCCCATGAAGCTTCTTAGCTCATGGGAATTTTTCGGCACTGGCCACTCCATAATGGCCTTCACCTTTTCTGGGTCCACAGAGATTCCTTCATCGGAAATGATATGACCTAAATAGTGGATCTCTTTCTTGAAGAAGGAACACTTCGACAACTTCCCATACAATTTGTTCTCTCTAAGGTAGGACAACACTATTCACAAGTGTTCCTCATGTTCTCTTTCATTCTTGGAATATATGAGGATGTCATCTAGAAAAACTTGTACAAATCAATCTAAGTACTTCTGGAATACGTCGTTCATGAGGCTCATGAATTCTGCTAGCGCATTGGTCAATCCGAAAGGTACTACAACAAACTCGTAATGTCCAAACTGAGTTCGAAAGGCAGTTTTTTTGATATCACCTTCCTTAATCCTTAACTGATGATACCCTGATCACAAATCAATCTTTGATAATATCGCTGGGTACCTATTTTTCCCTGTAGCATGGTTCAAGTCCTTCTTCCTTACAAAAAATTACTGGCACGCCCCATGGTGAGACACTGAGTCTTATTAGCCCTAAGTCTAGTAACTCTTTCAACTGCATTTGCAATTCACAAAGTTCTGGCGCTGTCATCCGATACGGAGTCTTGGAGATTAGTTCTGCACTAGGTTTTAGCTCTATAGTAAAATCAAGCTCCCTTTTAGGAGGTAACCCTGGTAACTTGTTTGAAAAAACATCCTGAAATTCTGACAATACTGGGTACTGATCCAATGAGGGTCCCTTCCTTTCATTCACTGCTTCCACTACATAAATTTGACATGCTTTCCTCAAGCATCTCTTAACCTTCATAGTTGATATAAAGCATAATGACACTTTTCTCTGTACACCCTGGATCTCTACTGGTCTTCCTTCATCATCGAAACAAAGCATCCTCTTTGTGAAACAATCTACCAAAGCTTGATGAGCTGCTAACCAATCCATTCCAATCATTAGGTCATATGCCCCGAGAGCAGTGACGTATACCTTCAACCTGGTAGTACACACTCCCAGGTCTACTATACAATTATCAACACTAGGCCCTACTGCTTGCTTTTCCCCTGAAGCCATCTCAACTTGTTTAAAGTCATCGTGCTCGTAGGCTGCCAACCCACTCTTTTCTAATGCAGATGGTGAAATGAAACTATATGTCACACCAGAATCAAACAAAATCTTAACATTGATATGATTTAGCATACCTGATGACTCCACCACCGTGGATTGATGTTTGGCCTGGCGATTATTAACCGCTACGTAAATCTGGTGGCTGCTACTTTCTCTCCCCATCGGTTCCTTTCCTTCTCTATGCACGAAACCTGATTGTAACTCTGGGCAGTCACGCTGGTAATGGGGTCCTTCGCACCCCCAACAAGTAACACGAGATTGAACCTGTGTATTATTATGTGACTATCTCTGAAATGAGTTCCTTCCCCTGGAACCCCTGCCCCTACTCACTGTTCCCTAAGATGGTCATGGACCTGTCTGCACCATTGGCGATGAACGAGATGCTGCACTCGCTGCCATTGAAATCCCTTCAGCTACTGTCCTTGGTGCGACTCTGTTACCATATGGCGGTGGCCTTGAGCCCCCTCCCCTAGGAAATGTCCTCGAGGCCTTCCCTACGAATCCTGGGAGATGCAGAAATGTCGGTCTTGTACCCCCAGTCAAGTTCATATGTTCTTCTTCATAATGCACGTTTTCCACTACTTCTGCTACTAAAGACGGTTTCCACATCTGCACCATAGCTCTTATCTTAGGGTTCAATCCATAGACGAAGCGCTCTGCCTATCGTTGGTCATTGTCCATATACGAAACATATTTGACCAGTTCCATAAATCTGATCTCATATTCTTCTACAGTTCTGTTTCCCTATACTAAGGCATGAAATTCCCCTACCTATTGTTCCTCGTAGTATGCTAGTAGATATTTCCTTCAGAACCTCTCCTCGAAAAGTTCCCAAGACACTATGTCTGGGGTAAGGTGTACTTGTCTTTCCAGGTTGCCCCACCAGTTCAAGGCACTGTCTCTTAACTAAAAAATGGCAATCTTTGCCTTTGAGTTGGACACATAGTCCCTTAAGGAAAAACACCTTGACATTCCTTCCAACCATGCTTTCGTGCATTCACTAGTGCGACCCCCGACAAACTCTGGAAGTTTGATCTTCTGCAATTCTCGCGTGATGTCTTCAGGTGGAGGTCCTCCCGCTAAATCCCATGACGCTTCTGGATTACCCATTCCAGATGGTGGGGGTTCCACTTCAATCCCTGCCGGTTGTCGCCCCTTTAAAGTCTCGTTAATGGCTTCCAACGAGTGCAGTATGAGGGCTAGTTCAGGCGATGGTGGTGGTGGCACTGGCGGTGTTGGTGGTACTTGCGACAACACTCCCCTGCCTTGACTCCTTTGAGTCCTAACCATATTGTATGCTTTAACCTGCATCAACCCAAAGTTGTCAGGGTGAGTTCAAGGACGTTTCAAATTGGTGCTACTTAAACTTAGAAATAGGGTTAGGCATAAGTTTTCTTTACTTGTTTGTAAACAGACATTACTCCATTAGGGGATTGGCTAGGTTAGGGTTAGGATTAAGCGTCTAAGCTTGGTTTTTTCACTCCTACAAAAAGAGCTATTGGTTCCCTTGCCCTGCAGCTACGCTAGCCTTGCGCCATACTCACCAATTCCTATGCTTACTCTCCTAGTGCATATGTCGCCTCCTTCCCGCTTGTCCTAGTCTAAGCCCTTTTAACTTTTCGCTTACAACTTGATTAAAGTGACTTCCGACCTTATGTTTATTAATTTATGCTGAAAGGCATACACCTATTGACAATGGCACAATTAATGATCTTTTAATCTTATTTAACCTTAAACCCTTATCTGATGGCTATGCATTGAAGATGCTGGCATATTCTTAGTCATCCTCCGAAATCAATGGGTCAGATTTATTGTTCATAACTTTCTTGCATTTATCAAGGCATCCGTTAACATGTTTACTTTTTAACATTTACCTAATCACATTAAAAAAAATTGTTGTAAGGATATATAATTGCCACGTTTAAATGATTAAATAGGATTAAACAGTGGCATCTAAATAATTGTCCACAACTGCCAGCCATGTTTCAGCGTTCACCAGTGTTATGTACCTTTCGGCGTTAACCAACTGCCAACCACTTTGCGGCTGTGCTAGTTTATTAAAAACTAATAATCTAGACTAAACTTAATCCTAAGCTTCAATCACCTTAATCAACACACATACATTTTTTTTTTAAGGCACATACATGGTACATTGGTGTTTGGTTGTTCATTAAGGCTTAGGTAGTGGGTGGTCGCAAGTGTTCGCACCCAATTCGTCACCTGGTGAGCAAATCGAGGGTGCTTACATGCCCTGTTGGGTCTTGCAGAGCATGAAAGCTATGGAAGAAAGGGTTAGAGAATACAAGACAAGACTGTAAGCAAGAATTAAATAAAAACAAACTAAAACTGTGAGCATCTGGATAAAGAAACAACAAACACAAAAAAAGACCGATATCACCAATGGTTTTGAGTTGGTCAATTGATGAAAACAAAGCACAATGAAGGAAGAGAATTGTGGTTCCTTCTTCCCCCAAAGGAAGGGTCTTGAGGCCCTCACAAAGTTTCTCTCCTTACAATGCGAAGAAATGAGAATGATAGTGAAAGAACTCCCAACACATCCACTCAATGGAGAGGTGAATGGCTCTATGAGATGTTGCCAATGTGTTATCGTCAAAGAATGAGACCTTGACAATATTAGCAGCATAACAATACCTAAAATTCCTTGCGAAAATGATGTTTCTTCATGGCTTTTTATAGCATATCATCGGGTGATTATGTAACCCCTTCAAAGTGTGAAAAGGGGCTCTTTAGGGCTTCATTAGGTCATAGACCCGCCTACCCTACGGATTCAGCTCAGATTTGGGAGTCAAATCAGATTGGGAGCTGGTCCATAAGTGGTTGGGAGGCCGACCAATTCAATAAATGCACCGTTTTAGCAGGTGCGCGGGTTTTTGCGCTGACAGCCGCCCGTCGTGCATGCATGCACGCATAGTACGTTCTTGTCCTGTGCATGTGCATGCGCACCAAACTACTGTAAAGTGCCCTTCAATTTTTGGTTACTTTCTATAGTTTTTGACCCTTCTGGAATGTTGTGAAATTAATTCAGTGCCATGAATGACTTCATTGTTGTTTTGACGATGCGGAGTTCTTGTCGCCATGTGCGGAAAAAATTTCAGTGATAACAGATGCCCCCTGATGGATGAGGTTAGGAGCATACGTATAGCCGAAATCCATCAATGTTTCTTCTACTGAGAATGTTGTTGTAATGGAGAGCAATAGTGGGACCATTCAGAGCGATCCGTTGGAGAAAAAAGGAACCGGTAGGACCCGACCTTCTGAGAGTTGTGCAGAAAAATATACAACTGTGTACAAATGAGGTGGGCATGCCCCATGCTCGTGTTATGTAACTCTGAAAAAAGATGACAGAAGTGTTGGTGTAGACAACTGCAGCTCCCTCGAGGGCGGTAATGATAAAGGTAGAAGACAATTCTGCAAAGGAACATACTTTGAATAATAGGCAATGATCGCGGTAATAAGCAATGACAATGATGTGGGCATTGATGGCCCTACCAAGTTCAGAGGTCTTCAGAAAATGAAAAAAATAACTGCAATAGTCGCGAAGTAAGACCCACCATAACATGATAAAGTGTTGGCGTCGAATGTTATGGGGGCCAACGACAGCAGGGAGCAATGGTGTTTCACCCTGTGCCGTCTAAGATCTCTCATTAAAATAGAGAATGAGAATCAAGATACTGTCGCCCTTCTGGAAAAGTGTGCTGATGTCGACAAAAAGGGGAGACGTGACTCCCAGAAGCAAAGGGCTCCATGGAATCTACTGAGGTGAGGAAGTGGCAGAGGTACATGGACAAAGTCAAGAAGTGGGAAGACTCAAGACTACCCTTGGCTGGAGGATGTATGAGAGAAACAATGGCCGCAACCATGTAACAAGGTCGAGTGTCAGGGGGAGGACAAGACCGGTGATAAGCTGTGCCAGAGGTGGGACAAGGTGAACAAATTCAGAGGGTAGAGGTAACTGACCTGTGGAGTACTCTGAAGATGTGGACGATGCCGGCAAGGGTAGATGATAAGTAATGCTCCAACCAAGGGTGACATCGGTTGCGTGTGGCCAAAAGAAAGCAAGTCGCCAACGGTGACGACAAAAGAAAATGTAATGACTGGAAATAAAGGTGTTTGTACAATAAATAATGAATAATTTTGGGGAGAAATGTACAAATACAGAAACGGGTTCCCCAGTGTGAAATGCGTACCCCAGGGAGGGCAGAATTGTCTTGGGAAACTGATGAAGGGTGGGGGCCCCATTGGTGAGTTTTTTTATGAGGTAGGTGAAATGAGGGTAGGTTCACAGATGGGCAAACTGAGTGTGGATGAAATGAAGGGATCATGATCCTGCGGAGGTGCAGGTAAAAAATAGAACCATAAAGAAATAATCTGGGAGTCCATGTGGGAAAGCTAGCAAAATGAAGAGAAAGAGTATGTGGCTTATTCACGACATGATGAAATACTATTGGGACTCCCATCCCTAAAGGGTAATGAAGAACAACATGAGTGTCAAAAAGTGCCAAAAGGTACTATGAATGGGACAACTCATGTGGGTGAGAATGCTGCCAGGTTACAGTACCGAAGATGCAAATGGAGGTGTGGGTACTGCAGAGCCAGGAATGAGGATCCTAAAGGCCAATATCAGAGGGTGTGAATGGAAATGTAAATGCAATACAGTGGGAGAGACTACATGCCAGTGCTGAATATATACCTGAAGGGATGATGTTGACGACCGATGAGCAAGTACCTGTGCACATAACAACCAAATACCCAAAGTGAACAGTATCTGAAGAGAATCTTGTATTTGACAAATGTGACTATGCGCGTGCGTACCTGACCATGATATGGAAAAAAGGGCACCCCGGGGGCCTAGGACAAAAAGTGACCCAGGGACAGCCGTGATGTAGGCGGCGGGATGCTGATCCCTTGGCTGAAGATGGTTTGAAAAATGGACACCTTGGGCTCCCGGAATGTTGAGTGGAAGTTTGGAAAAATGCCTATATATAGTTGTAGGGCCCACATTGCCACCTCATTTGTACCTGCTGCTACAGTGATTGGACGAGCAGATTGTAGAGGAGATTTGGAGTTTCAGGGAGCATGGGGTATCCGATCGATGGTGTGCGAGTATCAGGTTAGTGGTCTGATCATCCTGCATAGAAATAGGTTTCCAATTTTTTGGCAGGGTAGGTACGGGGGGCCGTATAAAGGGTTTGAGGGATCTTTTCATAGGATGTGGGCCCACATGCGCGGGCGATTCAGTGGAAGGCGCGCATACGTGCGCACCTATCCACAGAATAGACGTGCATGGGTGCGCGTGAGTGAGAATTTAAGGTGCGCCCTAGAGACGCGCCTGTGAGGTGGACAGTTGCGCACTAGTGCACGGCTGTAAGCTTGGACAGGCACGCTCAAGAGCGCGCCTGTGTAATGAACAGGCACGCTGGCGAGCGCACCTGTTGAATGAACAGGCGTGCATAGATGCGCGCCTGTGTAGTGAAAAGGCGCGCATATGTGCGCGTCTGTGGGTAAAAAAATGCGCCTTTGATGCAAGTTTTACGGGGTGAAAAATGAGTCTTTTTGATGCATTGGATGGTTGCATAGGCTGATATAGGACTCTGTGTTGTGTGAAAGTGGCTAGCAGTGACTATGGATGTTTGGTGGCGTGAGCGAGACTGGTCGGAGTTGCGAGATGCTGGGGCCAATGCAGGGCCTGCGGTGCGAGCGACTTTAGCAACCTGTGGGTTGCTAAAGTTCTTTGAGTGCCCGTTGATACGGGCACAGGAATATTTACTGCAGTTCCTGCTCCAGATGTGGAGTCCAGAGCTGCACTGCTTCCTCGTGCGAGGAGAGTAGATCCCCTTCACTGTGGTGGAGGATGTCTATTTTTTGACTGGGCTCCCCTTCCGGGGAACGCCACTGCCGGCAAAGCCTGTGCTGTTGAGGGAAACACACCTACGGGAGATCGCCGAGCGATATTGCTCAGGCGAGAACTACATGTCTGGGACGATAGTGAGTGTGAGTGGTCTAGAATCCTTGATGCATCGTTGCATAGCGGCGATGATTGTTCACGTGTATGGGTCACTTGCGACCCAACGGATTACCGGTGGCCAGCTACTGGTGTTGGAGAGGGTGGTGGTGGGCCGTGAGTGGTTTGCATGGGGGTTGACTCTACATGCGTGGATGATCACGCAGTTGGATCAATGTTGATCCACAGGTACCAGAGAGTTCGCGTTTGGTTCTATCTTGGTTGCCTGGTTCTTGGAGAGGGTGTCGATGCTACGCCCGAGGGTTCTATTAGAGGCACCAGGGGCATGAGAGCCGCGCTTGAGGCGGTGGTCATCGGTTTTGGTTCGCCACGGTGGTGGCGAAGGTGGGCATTATTTTATGGCACAGGCGGCGCAGATATGGTGGCAGATGTCACAGGTCATACTTCGGTACCCCTATGCTGGGGTGGACTTCCGGGATGATCTGGACATGGTGTTGCCTCCTAGGGAGGTTTTTGACCATCGAGGTACATTGAGTATTGTGTATGTTTTTTATTTCTGTTTATGTTTTGATATATCAGTTCATATGTATGTGATATAGATGTTGATACGATCTGCTGTTTTTTTTTTTTGGTGTATGTGCAGATGTAGCCCCTCGCGGGTGTGAGGTGGAGATGCAGCGAGCACCGGTTCAGCGAGAGCCGAAGAGACTGCCACGTGGAGAGAGACGTCGGCGAGATGAGGCCGTGGGGTGACCAGCAGAGCCCGAGAGGGCACCGAGGAGGCACCCGTTCGATGACCCTGGTGCGGGGCCATCACACACTCCTCCGGCGGCAGCCGGAGTTGATTTTGATGATATACGTCGTCGTCTGGAGACGGTGTTACAGGACGTGCCTGAGGGCATGTGGATCTGTATCCAGGACGAGGGGTTCCTGGAGCAGTGCATAGGGTTACCGCCACCATGGCGGGGTATAGTGCGACGAGCAGCTGTGCTCGCCACGATGACTAGTGGATGCCTGCTGCCGGGGCAGGAGGGTCCTGCAGGTGTTCCACCACCACCGCCTGGGGTAGGTGGGGGTGGGCCACCACCTCCTCTTGAGGGAGGAGCAGTTGGGGGTGTGATAGAGGCAACCTGATGGATGTATATTGTATACTTTTTTGATTGTATATAGGCTGGTGAGCCAATTTTGTACCGAGGTGTGGCACTGGCCTACGGGCATATGTATTTTTTGTATGTAAACATTCGGATCTCCTGATAGGCCTTGATATATATATATGAGTATACATCTTTTTTGAGATCCTGGCGTTGTTTACATATGTTTTTTGTTGATAATGATGATGATGTCTATCTTATCTATATGCTATGACAGGATGTATGAGATGTGTTATGTATGTGTAGCTTGATGTGATATATGCCAATCTAACACCATGTTAGCTATTTCATCTGTTGTTTGATTCAATTTTCTTGGAATATGTGTAAATGTAATGGAATCAAAATGTCGGGATAATAATCTAACCTGCAGGTATTTGCGAAAGAGGAACGAAATGCGTACACGGTAAACATTGTTGAGCTGGAGAACGACTAGTTGAGAGTCGAGGAAGACGCTAAGGTGACGAATATGATGATGTTGGGCGTCGGCCAGGAGGCCAATGACAGCAGTATATTCGGCTTGGTTGTTGGTTGCTGGCCCCAAACATATGTCGTTTGAATGCAGCATTTCATGTGAGGGGGTATAGAGAGCCCAAGCAACCGAAGCGAGATTTTGTGTCCAATGGCTGGTGCCGTCGGCATAACCAATGTGATGGGCCGGTGGAGGAAGCATCTGTCAATAGCACAAAGGATAGTTTAGACGAGAGGGTAGGAGAAAAAAGATTAAAAACACTAAACAAGAAAAAGTAACCTAAAGTAGAATGACTACTTCTAAGCATAAAATTTCTTGAGGTACAACCCATTGACGGGTTCCTTGAGCGAGAGGCCTTCGGGGGAGGCCGGGATGTAGGCGCCTTTGGTGAGGCAATGTTGAATGATGTAAGGGCCATGCCAAAGTGATTCGAATTTGCCATGGCCAAAGGTATCATGAGCGATATCATAGGCCAGGACAAGGTCGCCTTCACGGAATGATCGAAGGTTGACATGGCGATCAAAGGTGGCTTTGGATCGTTTTTTAGTTGCCTCGTTGTTCTATAATGAAGATCGGCGATCTTCATCCAGCGACTCCAAGTTCAGCAAGCGCTGCTCCATTGGAGCAGTGTAAGGTAATAGCTCAATTGCAGTGCGTAAAGTGGGTATTTCTCACTCGACGGGAAGAGTTGCCTCAACCCCATGGACTAAATGGAATGGCGTGAAACCCATAGCGGTCTTTACTGCCGTTCGATAAGCCCATAGCATGGAAAATAACATGTGATGCCAATTGGTTTTATGTTTATTAACCGTGTGCTGTAACATGGTCTTGAGGACTTTGTTTACTGCCTCGACTTGTCCGTTTGACTGAGGGTAATATGGTGAGGCAAACTCATGAGAGAAGCCTAACCAAGATGAGAGTTCGACGAAGATCTCATTCTCAAAGTGTTTTCCATGGTCGGAAACGAGCTGGAGTGGTACGCCAAAACGGGATATGACGTGATTAAAGAAAAAACGCGCTGCAGTGTCAGCGGTGTTGTTGAAAGTGGGCATAGCTTCGGCCCATTTGGTGAAGTAATCAACGGCGACAACAATGTATTTGTGACCATTGCTAGAGGGGGGATTAAAAGTCATAAAGTCGATGCCCCATTTACAAAAAGGGCCCGCAGTAATGACAGGGTGAAGAAGAGCGGGGGGAGCTCGGGATTTGTTGGCGTAGAGCTGACATTGCTCACAACGTTTCACGGCATGAATGCAATCATGAAACAAGGTGGGCCAAAAGTAACCAGCTCGGATAATCTTCTGAACCGTGGATATACCCGAAAGATGGCCCCCACAGGCACCGCTGTGGTAGTTGTTTAAGACTCTGTCTACCTCGTCAATAGTCAGGTAACGACGAAGAATGGTGTCAATGCCCCACCGATATAGGATGTCTCCGATGAGGAGATAGCGGGGGGCTTGATGGCGAATACACCGACGATCATCTCATGAAAGGTGTTGACCAAACTTTTGAGTTCGTAGGTAGTCGAGAAGGTCGCCATACCAAGGGTCATCGGAAGTGATGTAAAAGAGATTTTCATCGGGAAAGTCGGTGTTGATGGGGGCACTGGTGGTGTCAGAGGAGAGGGTCGTGACAAGTTCAGTGAGAACGAGGGCCTTCTTACTCTTAGGTGTTGAAAACTTGAGGTCGTACTCCTGAAGGATAACGATCCATCAAGCGAATTTTCCGTTAACTTGTCGACAGCTGAGCAAGTATTGCATATGGTTGGAGTCTGCGATGACCTTGGTGGTCCGAAGCAGAATGTAATGGCGTAGTTTCTAGACTGTGAGGACGACTGCAAGAGAAAGTTTTTCTTTGTGTGTGTACTTCAAGGGTGGTCCTGAAAGGTTCTTACTAACGTAGTAAATGACATGTTCATGATTGTCATCTCTGAGCTGGATGAGGATGCCGGCTACTGATACAGCTGATGCTGATACGTAGAGGATGTAGTCGTGATTGTAGTCAGGTGCACTAATCAAAGGTGCATTTGAAAGTGCTTCTTTGAGATCGTCAAATGATTGTTGGGCATAATCATCCCAATGAAAGGGGATGTCGTGATGTAGTAAGCGAAGGAAACCATGCGCGTGTATGGCGTAATCAGGAACAAAGTGTCTGAGGAAGTTAGCTTTGCCCTGTAGACTCTGCAGTTGTCGTAAATTCTAAGGAGGTGGAATTTCGGTGATGGCTTTGACTTTGAGGGGGTCCATGGTAATATCACTTTGGGAAACAATAAAACCAAGGAGGCGCCTAGCGGTGACACAGAACACACACTTGAGAGGATTCAAGAGGATATTAGACTGATGACACCGTTGAAAAATGATTCGTAAATCATCAAGATGTTGGGTGCATTTTTTGGAGCGAGCTGTGAGGTTGTCCAAGTACGCGAGGATGATTTCAGCCAGATCGTGAAATATGTATGTCATCGCCCGCTGGAAGGTTGCGCCGGCGTTTTTTAAGACGAAAGGCATGACACGGTATGCGAAAGTACCCCACGGGGTAATGAATGTGGTTTTGTATTGATCGACTGGGTGGATTTGAATTTGGTTATAACTAGAGAATCCGTCCATAAAGGAGAGAGCCTCGTGACTGGCACAGTCGTCGATAATTTGATCGATGAAAGGCGTTGGGAAGTTGTCTTTTGGACATGCATTATTGAGATCGTGAAAGTCTGTGCAAACGCGGATAGTGCCTTTTTTTTTGTCGACGGGTATAGGGTTGGAAACCCATGAATTGTACACGATGGGGTAAATAAATCCGGCCGTATGTAATTTGTCAATTTTGGCTTTGATAGCCACGGCCTTGGATGGGTGTAGCTGTAACACCCTGTTTCCCCCATATTGTAAATATAACTGAACTGGCCAAGGACTATGGCAAAACTCATAAGTATGAATATGTGTGGTAAATGGACCTGTAGGAAGAGGTCAATGAATGTAAATGATAGTTTGAATTTATTGCAGAACTGCTGAGAGGGGATGTGCAGAAAAGAGACCACGATGGTGGTGGAGGGAACCTTGAAAAAGGGGCATTAACTTCCACCAAGAATTAAATACCGTATTTGGACTCCACTAGCCCGGAGAACCAAAAGCGGCGTGCTAGCCCTGAAATAAATGCCTTGCAGGCTGGTAGGTTGATGGCTTGATGAGGGATGGGGAGGTGAACCGCCTATCCGTAGAGCCATCATGACTAACCAGTGCGACGGTAATCGTGCCACACGCAACCTCGCGAGAGGATAAGGCATATGGCAGAAGCGATTGAAAAGGGCGGACGCGAGGGGAACTCTGGAAGTTTTTACGTAGAGTGAGTGATCGTAGAGAGGAAGGCATTGCAACCTTCACTCCTGGGCACTGGCAGACAGAGAGACGCAGGTCT
>ML778878.1:309584-325339 GCA_009831015.1 Picea engelmannii
TAAAGAAAAGAGAAATAAATAGAATTATTTGCTAAATAACTAAAATAAAATGAACTTACCCAGCTACATGCATTTTGCATGTGCTCCATGTGTTAGTCCCACTTATTTCTGAAAATAATAAGAAAAAGATGATCTTTTAACCCTAACTTTACTATTCCTCTTTCATTTGTTGGGTCGTTTGGTAGGTTTGCACGTCGAGGGTGAAGGTGGGGGTGAGGCGCGGCCAGGATCTGGTTCCTCCCAAAGCCATGTTGGGGTATTTTGCTTTGTTTTATTCTGAGATTGTTTTTTGTTGGTCCAGGTCAGAAGTTAGATTTCATTACAGTATTCTCCAACAAAGTCCGGAGCCATATGTCTCAGCCGGTTTTTTTTTTTGAAATCTTAGCTTTACGCGGATATATCCTGTAATAGAACCTGTTCATCTCAAGTCATGGATAGAATATTGTAATACAGTTTTGTATTTGTGGAGTATTCTTTGTATCAGTCTCTATACAGTTTTATTCTATAGTATTTTTGGGTTACTCTCTCGTGGATAATATTTGGGAGAAAGGACTGTCTTTTTTTTTGTTTACAACACTTTGAAAATTTTATGGGGACAACCATCATTGGATGGCTTCTGGTGAATATATTCAGATGGGTGGCAGAGCTGGATGGCGGGCGTGCGCTTCGGAAAACGTAATCCAGGAGTTGGCACGACAGATTGGCAGTCGGCCACTGCAAGGTGGAATGGCAGTCCAGATGGCGCTGGAAGCGAAGCATTTGATATATTGTTGAGAAAGGTAGCTTGCAGGAGGATGAGGCCCGATGCTTCTTCCAGTAGGTATTGTAGGCTTCTTCAATATGCCATTATCTAGAATTTCACATTTAAAGGGAAGAAAGAAAAAAAAAAGTGAATTAAGACTTGTATATATCATTTCAGGTTTCTCCATTTCCTGGTGGTCTAGCTGCTCCCGCTCATGCTCTGTCGACAATATGCCTCGATGAAGCTTCGGAGGTTCGATATCCCAACCTTTCGAGAATCCTCTTCTGCATTTTCTTCTTTTTTGTTTTGTCCCTCTCTTCAGATTATCGATGTTGGACAATATTCTTGGATTCATAACAACATTCTCCATGGGGTTTCAGGGATTCGATTTCATTGGTTCTGATACAAAATAGACCCTTTTGTTTCTATGTATTGTTTTACTATTAATTTTTGTTTTTAATTTTTATTATCATCCTCTATTTTAAAAATAATTTTGGTTTTAAAGTTTTATCATCATCCCTAATTTTAAAAGATTAAATTCTAGTGATTTCAAGCCCTTAAGATTAAACAATAGAGTTTGAGGTCGCAGGTTTAAATCTCAGCGTTGACTTTGGTCATAGGTTGAAATTCCCGACTAGGGTTGGAATGAAATATTTTGTTTTAATTCACGAGCTTAAACCCTGGTTCAGGCTCATAAAATATTTGATGTACATTACAGTTTTAGGTCATAAGCTCAAACCCTAATGCAGTCCCATGCTCAAATCTTGTTTTTGGTTTCTGTCATAAGTTCATATTCCAGCGGAGGGACTGATTGAACTATTTGTATTTTAATCCATAGGTAGAAGTCGTGGTGTCATCTGGGCATAACTTCGACCATATTGCAGTCCTAAACCATATGCTCAATCCTTATTTCTGGGGTTAGGTCATAATGGATGAGGTTTATTTCCCCTTGTATTATGTCAATATATTTTGAAAAGTATGTACACAAGACAGTAAATGTAGAATGAAAGGGTGCCTGCCAAGCAGGTTGTAGCTAAGTGCTTAAAATAGAGCACTGGAAATGCTCACATAGGTTCGAAACCCCTTACAGACAAGTTATAGTGGCCAACATAATTAACTACACCAATGGAATTCCTAGTAGTCTTGATGACATATTGATAGCTGTCTCAAAAGACAGGTTAAAGTACTGAGAGAAGTTGACGGAATATATGCCATTTGTTCATGGCATCTATGGGAGAGCCGAACAAAGTGTCATTTATCAACAAAATAGAAGATTCTGGCATATCACCTCGTGGTTATATATATATATATATATATATATATATATATATATATATATATATATATATATATATATACTGTAACAACCCTAGTAGTTAAAATTCGTATTGCATTTATTTTTATTTTTTCATTAAAATTTCTGTGTTTTGTTTGCAGGTTAAGCGTGGCTGGAGTTAGCGCTTGGAGTTTTGGTCCTTAGGCCCAGATTTCAAACAAAATCTCTAATACCAATTGAGGTGGCCATATTTAATTAACATCCATTAATTCTACTAACATAACAATAAAGTTCAATAATTCTTCTATATTGAGAAAATTAGTAAAATTCAAAAATTTCTTTAATTGAGCACATTCGCATATAGATTTATCAACAATAATAAAATTTTATAGAAAAATTAAAACAAATACACAATTTAAATTACCTAGTTCTGATGCTAATTCACCTTGTTGTTGCCTTCCTTCCTGTTGCTTGATGCACTCATCAACACTGCCCAAACCTACTATCCTCCTTGCCAACTAGGACAACTACCTAGCTCCAGGATATCATATGGATATCCTGGCCCCCGTGCCCAAAACCTCCAAAAAACCGGTGCCTGTACTGATCTAATCTGACTCCAAAACTCAACTCCTCTCTACAAATCCAAGAGAGCCCCCAAAAATCAATCCCCCATCTCACGTAGAACGCCCCTCCCGTAAACCTCCTTCCTCTCCATATTCCTCCTTCACCGACTTCCCCCTCATTTACTTCCCTACCTAACCCATTTCTTACCTTATCTTATCCTTTCGTCGTTAATGCCCCTTATCCCCTTTATTTATTATTTTATCCTATATTTAATGTCTTACCCCTTTGAATTAATATCTTATCCCTTTCTGTGTAAGTAACTTTTTTTATTTATTTAAACAATATAACTTATTATCCCTTTTAAATTTAATACCCAAGTTATTGAATATAATAGGTAGTTAATTAATTAATTAATTAATCAAAATTATAACCTTTAATTAATTAATAAATATTTAATTAGTATCTTTATACCAATCTTGTTTAATTAATACCATGTTAAGACAATTAATCCCCTAATTAATTCTTACTTAATAAACCTTAAACATTTATTCAACTAGGGTTGTTACAAAAGGAACCCGAGAGACCAGAGATTCTTTAAAAACCAACTTTTTGACAAAAATCCACAAATTAACCTGTGATAAATGTTGAGAAGTGTTGAGAGTTTTCTGCCACCTTCACATTTTCGCTATGCGCCACGAGTCATTTGCGTTATGCCCAAAATATGCCTGAAATAGATATCAATCAGAATATTGATTTTCCCTATAAGTTATAGGGTCCTAACATTCTAAACATAAGGTTTGGTCATGACCTCAATAGGCTTCACAACAATCTCACTTTTACCTTTAACTTTCTTTGGGACAAAAGCCTTGAGTGTGATTTATGTTTCAACATTTTCCTCGTGGGTTGATGATCTAGTGAAAGGCCTCCTGACTCTTGTCTCAACTTGACGCACACGCGCCAACCAGGGCACGTCTTCTCATAGGATCTTCTCTTCTTACTCGGCCCGAAGAACTGAAAAGATCTTCTAATTCCCTATCGGGAATTTTCCACACCCACAGCAACTGTCCAACTGACCTCCCTTAGCGATCAGGGAAATCAGCGCTGGCCACTTTTCTTTGTGATCAGGATTTCTCCTATCGGGGATTTGACATTTGAAATTTCCAGACTCTTCGTTTTACCGATACCCGATCCCCGATACGTTCATTTGTTGCTTTATCCCTCGCCTAGCTAAGCCTTTAGTCCATGCGACTTCTTTCTATAAGACCTCAGTCTTATATCCCTTCTGCTAGGGTAATATACTTCTAATTTCGATGCTCCTCAATTTCCCATTAGACCTCTAGGCTAGGCTCCTGGATCCACGTGACCTCTCCTTATATGTCAGCAGTCGTACCCCTCATCAGAGTTTCAGACTTTCCGATGTCAAAATACAATTGTCCCCAGGACTTGCGATTCCCTGAATCCCGACGTGCCTTTTTCATGATAGCCCTCCTGGCTATAGGCCCTGGCTCATATGACCGTTAACCCGTGACCACGGTCTTATCCTTGTTGGGGCTACGGGATTGCAAAGGCTGCAAAACACTTAACCGGGGGTTTCCCGATTCCTCGAACACCGATTCTCCATCAGACTGACAACTGGCTTCCACTACGGTACCTTCCTCCCTTCTGTGATGCTGACAGTTGGCCGCACAGCTACACCTTCCTCCTCGTCGAGATTTTGTGGTTCGTGAAACCAAAATGCATAAACACTTTGTCACCGAGATCCCTGATATCCCGATGACTCAAACATCGACGGATGACTCCTTGTCGGGACTTTCCTCGATGATGCTAATTTATTACACGCGTCCCACAAACGGACGATCCCGATATTCCTGGAGTTTCAGGGTTTCAAATGTCAAAAAACATTCAACCACGGGATTTCTGATCCTCTAAATCCCGATGTTGACCCTCGTGCAACTTCTGTCAGATCCAACGACTGACGGGTAACTAATCCATGATCCAACGACTGACGCTCTTGGAGCTTAAACTCTCAACGTGACCGTAAACTCCTCACTTCTATGACAGATCCGATGGTTGATGGGACTTTGTCAATCTCCTCTGCAAGATCCCAACCGTCCACTTCCCTCTCGGATGTCTTCTACGAGTGATTCCCATATTTCTCTATGAACGTTGGTCCTCCTGCACATAACTTTGCAGCGCCTATTCAATGACTCCATGCACAGACTCTCGATGCTTCTTATCGATGGATTTGAAAGCATTATCCCTCCTGAGCTTTCTCACACTCTCAACCTCAAAGAGGTCCTTTGCACACACTCCTTGCGGCAGTTCTCAAATACCTCCAAGTGTTGAATTCTTTTGACTCTGCGCACACCTGCAACAACAGTCCTTCAATACTTCGCTCAGTTTCACGACCGAGACTCTCCTTAGCCTACGCACTCCTTGCACGGCTCGTATAACCCAATTTCACCTCTGGGTAAATGAGGACAAGAGTTCGACTATCCAAGCCTTCTGTCAACGCACTCCTTGCGGACGACTTCAACTGCACTCCTTCCAGGAATCCTTGCTCAAATAGAGAAACAATTGAAACTCATTTCACTTCCTCTCAAATTTCAATCTCAACACATGAAATCATACACACAGCATAACAGTAAATGCATAACGAGAAGTAAATACTCACGAGCATAGCATTCAACACACATACATAGAGAATAATACGACAGCCATGAATCTGAATCAATTTCTTCTATTAATTCAAGATCTATACATGGGTGTTCTTCTATAGTTCTCTGCTTCTCTCCTATGATCTTGATTCTTCTAATTCTTCCTGAACTATGTTACAATACATAATGAGGGTGTCTATATCCATTCTCCCTCTTTCTTCTAGAACTGTCTAATCTAATATTCAATTCTACCTACCTACAATTACTACTATAAATGCCTCTGTCTATCTCAGACGAGAGCGGGGCGCTCAAGGTCTGATTACATTTTTCCAAGGCGCCTTCATTAAATGGTCTCATTTATATTTGGCACATCAACTTCAAGGGAAAATTCAAAAATTTGTGTTGGACGCCTTCCAGCTGTCTACTCGCATTCCGCGCTGGCTCGCTTGACGTGAGGGATGATCCTGCATCATACTCCCTTGCTTGAAAATTTTCATGGGCTCCTATCCATGAGCTCCTGCATGGTTTGTCCATGCTTTTGAATCTCTTCTTCAGTCTACCAGCTGGCATCTTCAACTGGATGACCCTTCCACTTGACCAGATATTCACAATATTCTTTCCTCCTGGTTTTCTTACCCACTCATTTATTCAATATCTCCTCCATCTGTGGCTTCTCTTCTACTAGCATCTGCTTCTGCCACTGAACCTCTGGTTGTTCATCACTTGTTCCTGCTTCCTCAAGCTTGTATGGGTATAAATCCAAGACATTGAATATCGGAGATATTTCGATCCCATCCAGTAATTCAATCTCGTAAGCATTCTGTCCCATTTTCTTCAAGACCTTGCATGGTCCGATTTTCTTCATCTTCAATTTATTATATGTTCCTCTCGGGAACCTTTCCTTCCTCAAATGTTCCAGAACCAAATCACCAACCTCGAACTAAAGTTTTCCTCTATGCTGATCGGCTCTGCGCTTATATTCTTGGCTTGATTTCAGCAACCGCTCCTTCACCTAGCTGTGAAGTTCTTTCATTGCCTCAACAAATTCTTCTGCACTAGTGCTCCTAGTAGCAATCTATTCTGAATCTCTCAATTCAGAAACTCCTCTCAGTTGTGTGCCATATACAATATGGAATGGACTCTATCCTGTGCTCCAATTCACTGAGTCGTTATACACAAACTCTTCCTGCGGTAATACATTGTCCCAACTGCTGTGGTACTCCGCCACCAGGCTCCTCAGTAAGTCTCCAAGACTTTTGTTCACCACTTCTGTTTTCCCATCTGTCTGTGGATGATAAGTAGAACTAAACATCAAGTTAGTCCCCATCTTCTTCCATAATTTCCTCCAAAAGTTCCCTATGAATTTAGTGTCCCTGTCCGAAACTATGCTTTTCGGCAATCCATGAAGTCGAATGACTTCCTTGAAAAACAGATTTGCGATGTGAGTCACATCGCTGGTCTTCTAGCATGGGATAAAATGTGCCATATTGGAAAACCTATCCACTACCACAAAGATTGAATCTACACCTCTTTGTGTCCTTGGCAAACCCAATAAAAAGTACATTCTTATTGCCTCCCATGGCCTCTCTGGTATGGGAAATGGCTGATAAAGTCCTGTATTCTGTTTCCTTCCTTTTGAATGTTGGCAAATCCTGCATCTATCTACAAACCGCTTGACCTCTGACCGCATCCCTTGCCAAAAGTATGACTCGCTCCACTTTTCAAATGTCTTGTCATGACCGAAATGTCTGGCCAAGCATCCTTTGTGTTTCTCCTTCAACAAGTTCTCCCTCATGGAGCAATTTGGAATACATAGCTGATTTCCCCTAAACAACAATCCTTCCTGAATCATGTACTCGGCCCATTTGTTGTTATCTCTGAGAAGTGGATTCTCAGCTGCTTCATACGCTTCCTTAAAATCTTGGTCATCTGCATACATCTCCCTGAGATCATCAAAGCCTAACGTCTTGGCTCTGAACTCCTGCAACAACAAAAATTTCCTGCTCAAAGCATCAACAACTTTGTTAGCAGTACCAGAAATATGTTTTATCACAAAAGTGAAATTTTTCATGTATTCAACCCATTTAACATGCCTCTGATTCAACTTTTCCTGTTGAGTCACAAATTGTAATGCATGGTTATCACTATACAAAACAAATTCCTTTGGAATCAAATAGTGCCTCCATTTCTTCAATGCTTGTATGATGGCATAAAATTCTTTATCATACGTGGAATACTTTTCTTTTGGCTCATTCAGGTTTTCACTAAAATATGCAATTGGTCTGTCCTCCTGACTTAAGACTGCTCCTATGGCAAACCCGCTTGCATCACATTTTACCTAGAATGTCTTTTGAAAATCCGGCAACACCAGAATTGGTTGTTCCGTAATCTTCCGTTTCAACAAATTGAAACTCTTATCAGCCTCTTCCGTCCAGTGAAAAGATTTATGTCTTTTCTTCACTGTGTCCATCATCGCTGCGCTAATTCCACTGAAATTCCTAATGAATTTTCGGTAGAAACTAGCCAATCCATGAAAACTCCTTACCTCAAAAATATTTCTCGGTGATGGCCAATTCTTGATTACCTCCACCTTATCTGGATCCATCCTCAACTCATTTGCTGAAATAACAAACCCCAAATAAATGAGTTTTGTCTTCATGAATGAGGACTTCTTCATGTTTATCAGCAACTTCTCTTGCTGTAATCTCTTCATCACAACGACTAAATGCTTCAGATGTTCAGCCTTTGTCTTGCTGAAAACCAATATGTCATCTAGATACACGATGACAAATTTTTCGATGAACTCCTTCAGAACTTCATTCATCAACCTCATAAAGGTACTCGGTGCATTCGTCAAGCCAAACGACATGACTAGCCATTCATACAACCCCTCGTTTGTTTTGAAGGTTGTTTTCCATTCATCACCTTCTCTCATGCGGATCTGGTGATATCCACTCTTCAAATCAACTTTTGAAAAAAAATTTGCTCCACTTAAGCAATCCATTAAATCATCCATCCTTGGCAATGGAAATCTATACCTGATAGTTATCTTGTTAATCGCCCTTGAATCAGTGCACATCCTCGAGCCTCTGTCTTTCTTCGGACTGAGTACTGTCAAAACAACACATGGAATCAAGCTTTCCCTGATTAACCCTTTGTCCAACAACTCCTGGACATGTCTTTTGACTTCTTCATTCTCCTGCGACGTCAATCTGTATGCATCTTTGTTTGGAAAACTAGCTCCTGGTATGAGATCAATGTGATGACTCACACTTCTCATCGGTGGAAATGAACGAGGCAATTCATCCACTACTATATCAGCGAACTCTTCCAGCAGTCCTTGAACTTCTTCTGGAAAATCGTCCACTCTTGTGCTAGTCAGGATAATCTTTGGCCTTTTGACCACAAAGAATTGCGGTTCCTCCTTCTTCTTCACCTCCGTAAGAAGTTCCTTCCCACTCATGAGAAGTGTTGTTTTGCTTGCTTCCGGCTTTACCTCTTTATCCTCAATTGGATGCAACGTATGGGTTCTCGCATTCTTCTCTAGGGTATATGTATTCATCCTCCCATCATGAATCACATTTCTATCATATTTCCATGGTCTACCCGGCAATAGATGACATACATCCATAGGAATGACATCATAGAGTACCTTATCATTATACCCTCCTATTTTGAATTCAACTAAACACTGTTTAGTGACATTTACCTGATGTCCCTTCTGTAGCCATGAAACTTTGTATGGACTCGGGTGATCAGTTGTCTCTAGCTCCATCTTCTCTACCATCTTGGTTGAAACGAGATTATTTGTGCTACCACTGTCCACGATAACCTTGCATACCCTATCCCTGGTCTTGCAAGCAGTCCTAAAAAGACTGTTTCTCTGCGCTGAATTCTCCATCTCCTTCTCTGGCGTCAAAAGGACCTTCCGCATCACCAACGATCTTCCGCCTTCAGTGTATTCTGCCTCAACATCTCACCTATGTGCCTCGGCAATGTGAGTCTCTCCAGTTTCTTTCTTTTTCTCTGGACACTCAAACGACCTGTGCCCATTCTTTCCACATGTGAAGCATGTAATTACTCCACCTATTCCTCTTCCTCTACCTCTGGTATGAGGAAATCTATCATTATCAGCATATCCTCTTCTCTGCTCAGTATGTTGTTCTCTTTGCTCAGCATATCGTCCTCATTGTGAGCTTCCACCTCTCTCTCTCCAAGTCTGGGGTTTTTTCCAGTCGTCCTTGGGCTTCTGGGTTCTTTCCTAGGCAATTGATTTACCTCTAGGCTGACTTCTGCCTCGACCTCTTTGACCTTGCTTACGACTCAACTTCTCCTCAGCTTTCAAAGCCATTTGATAAGCATCCTCTACCGTTTGGATGGTTTCCATACTCATTTCATCCTAAATCTCATATCTCAGGCCATTCATATACCTGACCACTTTTTCGTCATTGCTCTCGCGATGACCTGCCCTGATATTCAACCTGTAAAATTCCTCAGTATATTCCTTCACTGTCATCAACTTCTATCTCAAGTTCTGCATCCTCCTGAATAGAGAAATTTGATAGTCCCTGGGGATGAATTTTGCCTTCATCTTTGCAGTCATCCTGTCCCAGCTCTTAATTTTCTACTTGTCTTGGCAACGCCTGTCAGCTTGTAGTTCATCCCACCACAAGGCTGCATGTCCTTTTAATCTCGTGACAGCATGTCTGACCTTCTTATCTTCTTCAATATCTTCATAGTCGAAGTAGGTGTCTAGAACTCTAATCCAATCTAGAATCTCTTCTACGTCCAGATTTCCCTCATAGACTGGAACGTCCATTTTCACCTTTGTACTCATTCTTGCAACGGCTTTAAGTAATCGTTCACTCGCTGCATCTTCCACTGGGGTTTCTTCTTCTCTATGTCCAACATCATCTTCATTTTCGGATTCACTGATATCTCCTACATCATCTTTGCTCCTTTCTCTTATCTCCATGTCCTCCATTCTGGCACGAAGATTTCACATTTCTCTCTCCACGTCAGGATTCTGTACTTGCCTACCTCTTTCTCTGGACATTTCCCTTTCCTCCTTCGGATCGAGTGATTGTCTACCTCTTCTCCTTGACCACATGGTGAATTCTCCTTTCTCTCTGCTATAGAAAGCAAAGAAGCTTTTCTAAGCTCTGATACCACTTGATGCATATCATAATATTCTCTTCCTCTTCCTGCCTGAAATATACAAGCAAGATTTTAGGCTCTGATACCACTTGATGCAGGCACACCAACCAGAGCATGTCCACTCACAGGATATTCTCTTCTTGCTCAGCTCGAAGAACTGAAAAGCTCTTATAATTCCCTATCGGGAATTTTCCACACCCACAACAACTCTCCAACTGACCTCCCTTAGCGATCAGGGAAATCAGCACTGGTCTCTTTTCTTTGTGATCGGGATTTCTCCTATCAGGGATTTGACATTTGAAATGTCCAGACTCTTTGTTTTACCGATACCTGATCCCGTATATGTTCCTTTCTTGCTTTATCCCTCGCCTGGCTAAGCCTTTAGTCCACGCGACCACTTTCTATAAGACCTCAGTCTTATATCTCTTCCACTGGGGTAATATACTTCTAATTTCGATGCTCCTCAATTTCCCATTAGCCCTCTAGGCTAGGCTCCTGGATCCACGTGACCTCTCCTTATATGTCCGCATTCGTACCCCTCATCAGAGTTTCGGACTTTCCGATGTCAAAATACAATTGTCCCCAGGACTTGCGATTCCCCGAATCCCGACGTGCCTTTTTCACGATAGCCCTCCTGGCTATAGGCCTTGGCTCATATGACTGTTAACCCATGACCACGGTCTTATCCCTTTCGGGGCTACAGGATTGCAAAGGCTACAAAACACTTAACCAAGGGTTTCCCGATTCCTCGAACACCGATTATCCATCAGATTAACAACTGGCTTCCACTACGGTACCTTCCTCCCTTCTATCGTGCCGACAGCTAGCCACACGGCTACACCTTCCTCCTCCTAGCGATTTCATGGTTCACAAAACCAAAATGCATAAACACTTTGTCACCAGGATCCCCGATATCCCGATGACTCAAACACCGACGGATGACTCCTTGTTGGGACTTTCCCCGATGATGTTGATTTATTCCACGCATCCCACAAACGGACGATCCCGATCTTCCCGGAGTTTCAGGGTTTCAAATGTCAAAAAACATTCGACCACGGGATTTCTGATCCTCCGAATCCCGATGGTGACCCTCATGCAACTTCTGTCAGATCCAACGACTAATGGGTAACTGATCCATGATCCAACGACTGACGCTCCTGGAGCTTAAACTCTCAACACGACTGTAAAATCCTCACTTCTATGATAGATCCAACGATTGACAGGACTTTTTCAATCTCCTCTACAAGATCCCAACCGTCCACTTCCCTCTCGGATGTCTTCTACGAGTGATTCCCATATTTCTCTATGAACATTGGTCCTCCTGCACGTAACTTTACAGCGCCTATTCAATCACTCCATGCACAGACTCTCAGTGCTTATTCTTGATGGATCTGAAAGCCTTATCCCTCCTGAGCTTTCTCACACTCTCAACCTCAAAGAGGTCCTTTGCACGCACTCCTTGCGGCAGTTCTCAAATACCTCCAAGTGTTGAATTCTTTTGACTCTGCACACACCTGCAGCAGCAGTCCTTCAATACTTCGCTCAGTTTCACGACTGAGACTCTCCTTAGCCTGCACACTCCTTGCACGGCTCGTATAACCCAATTTCACCTCTGGGTAAATGAGGACAAGAGTTCTACTATCCAAGCCTTATGTCAACGCACTCCTTGTGGATGACTTCAACTACACTCCTTGCAGGAATCCTTGCTCAGATAGAGAAACAATTGAAAACCATTTCACTTACTCTCAGATTTCAATCTCAACACATGAAATCATACACACAACATAACAGCAAATGCATAACAGGAAGTAAATACTCACAAGCATAACATTCAACACACATACACAGAGAATAATACGACATCCATGAATCTGAATCAATTTCTTCTATTAATTCAAGATCTATACATGGGTGTTCTTCTACAGTTCTCTGCTTCTCTCCTATGCTCTTGATTCTTCTAATTCTTCTTGACTTATGTTACAATACATAATGAGGGTGTCTATATCCGTTCTCCCTCTTTCTTCTAGAACTGTCTAATCTAATATTCAATTCTACCTACCTACAATTACTACTATAAATGCCTCTGTATATCTCAGACGAGAGCGGGGTGCTCAAGGTCTGATTACATTTTTCCAAGGCACCTTCATTAAATGGTCTCATTTATATTTGGCGCATCAACGTCAAGGGAAAATTCAAAAATTTGTGCTGGATGCCTTCCAGCTGTCTACTCGCATTCTGCGCTGGCTTGCTTGATGTGAGGGATGCTCCTGCATCACAACTGCTACAGTAGGTGAAGGAAAATTCAAAATTTTCCCCTTTTTGGCTATGGTTTTGGCTGATGAGGGAACTTCCTCTATTTCAGGTGTAGGTTGAGGTGAAATTTCCTTGTGTGGCGAGTGATGGACTTCCCTCTCTTATTCTTCAATTTCCTTAGGAACTTCTTTATCTTGGGCAATAGATTTGCTCTTTCTCTTTTTCATTGTTTGTTCTTGGGGAACACTACTAGCTGGAAAATAGATCTGCACCCTGGATTGAGGGGTACAGGCTGCATCTAATCACATATTAGCATAGACAATGAATTGTTCCCAAGTGAGGTTTCTCTTCTTCAATTATTCCATTACAAGCATCATGATCAACCCAGAGTGGAAAACACTAGTGTCCACAGCCTTGGACTTGGGTTAGACCCTATCATCCATTTTTCCCATACTTATAAACAAATAGAAAGGGATATTCATCAAATCCTTGCCTGTGAAGTGTAGAAAGACCCTAATGTGATACTGGTATATCATGTTGAATCTTCCCTCACATGTAAAATACCTATGGTTAATTTTCAACATTTTGTCAAAGCCCTCAACCAAGTGGCTCCTAGGCACTCCCTTGGAAAAATTATATTTATGATTATCTGGATTGAGAAAATCCTTAGAAAAGGTTGCATTGAGAGTCATAGATTTGAACCACTTCTCACCAGTATTGGGTATCTCAGTGGTTGTTGCAATAGTGGCCTCAAATACCTCCAACTTAAGGGTTCCTACCTTGGTCTTAGTGCCATCAAAGTTTAAAGAAAACTCCCTTGCTACTTCAAGGTGTCCCCTTTGTATGTTTTGACAAAAATATAGGAAACCAACCCTTTGGAAGACCTCCGTGATCATAGGCTCAACATAAAGTAGGTGCATGTCAGAAGGCTCAGTCCTGAATACACTCCCACCTTTGTGATATTTCTTCTATTGGGGTGTATCCATTGATAGAAGAAGGACGTCAAGAACTGTAATTTTATTAGAGGTAAGGAAACTAAACAGAGACAAAAGTCTTTAAGTTTTAAAAGCTTATCCTTATTTGGTCTTTCAAGGCTTTCCTCCAATTCACTTCTTAACTAATAAGAGACTGATTTGATGGATGAAAATGGGGGAAAAAGATACTCTAAGAAATGATATGCAGGGATATTGCGCTGTCAAATTTTAAGATAACATAGGGCCACCATACAATGTCATCATCAATTTTAAAAGAAAGGGGTCCTAAACTTTTCACTGCATATAGAATTTGAGATGAAAATATAGAATGGAACAGTGAATGATGAGAGCTAATGATGTAGTTGTGAGCATAGAAGATGCAATGGTTTGAACCAGAAATTGAAACGCTGAACAGGGATCCATAATTGTAATGTACCTCAAATTTACCATAAAAAAAAAAATTCTATGACATAATTCAACTTCATTTAAGCTTAGAGTTTAAGAGAAGGTAAGATTCAATTCGATCCACAAAGACATCATTACACCTATCTAGTTTACTTTGAACAGAAAGTTTTCAAAGTTATTTAGTTTTGCACATTTCATTATGCTTGTGATTGCAAGTTTGGATCTTCATGACTGCTAGAACAGTAGGTAACTTGACTGTTTGCTATGTGCACGTGTAAAGGCGATATTATCATTTTTACTTTAGGAAATTCACTTTAACTCTCTATTCACATCTGTACTTATTTCCACCTACAAGTAAGCATATACCCATATCTTTCTCTGTATAATAATTTAGGTACTTGTCATGCCCCGTACACGGTGACCTGTAATATGGACGGTTATTATTATACCTCTATCCCGAATGAAGATCCTCCAACGTTTTCTACCAGTCCATACATTACAGTATTTGAGTTGTTTCTATAATATTAATTCCTACTATGTTCCTACAGCTTGTGAAGAAATAAAGGTCAATCAGGTTTCAGTGATCACAAATGCCGAACAAAATGAAGGACCCCGCTATTTTCCGAAATCCGAAATATGGAAAGACTGTGGACCAACACTTCCGGATTTCAGGGTTCGGGGTTTCGCGAGTACAAAAGCCAAACATCAACACACACAACAACTCCTGAAATTGCGAAAGGTGACCAGTACTTCGGTATTTTGCGAGTACAAATGCCCAACAACACACCACAACTTCCAAAAATGCGAAAAGCGAAAGGTAGGACTTGCATTTTGGGGTTTCGGGGTTCAAAACTTAGTGAGTTCCAGTGTCCAAACGTCAACATAAAGAAACTTCTGAAAATGCAAAAAAGGAAAGGTCAGTCCTGCATTTCGGGATTTCAGGGTTCAAAACTTTGCGAGTTCCGGTGTCCAAACATCAACATGAACAAACTTCTGAAATGCGAAAGAAAATAAAGGTGAGATCTG
The DNA here is from genome assembly GCA_009831015.1 of Picea engelmannii. Taxonomy (NCBI): domain Eukaryota; kingdom Viridiplantae; phylum Streptophyta; class Pinopsida; order Pinales; family Pinaceae; genus Picea; species Picea engelmannii. Next base: position 324,639 of record ML778878.1, read on the forward strand.
TATTTTGGTATTTTAGGGTTCGGAACTTCGCGAGTTCTAGTGTCCAAATATCAACATAAGAAAACTTTCAAAAATGCAAAAAAGGAAAAGTGAATCTCACATTTCAGGATTTCAGGGTTCCAAACTTCGCGAGTTCCAGTGTCCAAACATCAACACAAACAAACTTCCGAAATGCGAAAGAAAAGAAAGGTGAGACCCGTATTTTGGGATTTCGGGGTTCAGAACTTCGCGAGTTCCATAGCCAAACATCCAATGTACAACAATTCTTGAATTGTGAAAAAGAAAGGAAGTAACATTTCGGGATTTCGGGATTCGGGGTTTCGGGGTTTCAAATGCCAAACAAAAACACATAACAACTCCCGAATTCCGAAAGGTGAAGGGTGTGGGACCAACACTTCAGGATTTCAGGATTCAGGGTCTTAGGGTTTGGAAAAGCAAGGGAACTTCACATAAATGTAAGCAACAAGTCCCGAATGCCGAAAATCGCATTATTTTCATAATTCTAAGATTTTAGCCTTGTACTGGTGTTAGCAATATTTCTTGATAGCAGGGGTAGGAAATCAAAGGGTGGGTTAAAACCCACTTATCCAAGGTCTCGGGCAACATGCGCCCCTGGTAAACAGTGAACAAGAACGGACGATCTGGATCAACGCGCCCGGATCAACGGCGCATAGTGAATTCCGGACCCCCCTTGCCTTCCG
>ML778878.1:353464-365854 GCA_009831015.1 Picea engelmannii
CCTTTATATAGTGCTATCATCTCCTAAGAACATTCTAGAGGAGGAATCTTCTAGAAGTAGAACCTTCTAAGAAGCCCTCTTACATTAATTATATCTAATTACCCATTTATTATATCTAACTACCATAGTGGGTGTTATTTAATAATATAGTGGACCTAGTCCACCTTACATTGAATGACCTCCACTATTATCACTATGGGCCCTCTGGGCCCCCCCACTACCTCTCTAGCTACCTTACAGCCAAGTTCCAACCTTTTATTTATTTAAGTTATCCTAAGAAAACCATAAAGAGAAAATAAAAAACAATCTTAAAAATACTAATGGGTGAAAATTAAAACCTAAGGAGAAATTTGACACGTGAAAAATTCATGTGATAAAATAGGCTCCACAGGAGATGGCATGCTCCCTGTGAGCTTCCAAGAACAAGCATCTTCAGTGTCTTATCCTAGGGCTATGGGGTAATTTATTCAAACAAAATGAAAAAGAAAAAGTGATATTTACAATGAATGGAAAGCCACTCATGGATTAAGAAAAATACTTCTTCAGAAAGTTCCCATTGATAGGGCCACCAAAATCTTCAAAATCCTCCAAGTTCTGCGATTTATAAGTGTTATTTGAAAATACCTCAGAGATCTTGAAAGGACCAATCCACAAGGCTTTGAATTTACCATGTTTGTCTTTTTCTTTCTTGGGTGCATTCCACTTTAGCACTAGATATCCCAGATATAAATTTTATTTTCTTACCTTCTTGTCAAAGGCTTGCTTGATCTTCTGTTGATGGTCCTGTGCTTTGTCAATGAGCTGCTCCCTAGTCTATTATACTTCTACTAGTTGTTGCATCCTCCTGACCATATCATAAGGTTCTCCTTGGTAATCTTGGAGGAACTTTTCGACAGGCAAGGAAAACCGAGTAGGAACGATAGCTTCAACCCCATATACAAGATGAAAAGGAGAAATACCAAGTGACCTCTTTGTTTTAACTCTATCAGCTCATAACTCAAATTTCATCTTTGAGTCCCATGCTTTCTTATTGTCTTCTAACAATTTATTGATGATCTTTACGAGGCTCTTGTTAGAGGAATATGTCAAACCATTTCCTTGGGGGTAATATGGAGTAGAATGGACTAATTTAATCTCATATTTTTCACAAAACTGGATCAATGGTTCAACTTTAAAAGATTCAACATTGTTAGTAACAATATTTCTTGGACAACCAAATATTGACATGATATCCTCAAGAAAACTAATGATTACCTTGTGGGAGGCACTCCTTGTAGGAATGGATTCTATCCACTTGGTGAAATAATCAGTGGAATTTGAAATCCACCTATGTTTACCACTTGAAGCTGGATGGATTTCCCCAATGAATTCAAGCCCCGCTGTTGAAAAGGTCCAGAAACCATCGCATGCTTTAAAGGCAAAGATTTGATTTGTTTCTTTCCAGAAAAAATCTGGCATTTGACACAAGCTCTAATGTTTTCATAAACATCGGTAAAAATACTAGGCCAAAAATACCCAACTCTGAGGGTTTTATAGGCTGTGTTTCTCTAAATGTGATGGCCCCCACACAAGCTGTCATGAAAATCAGTCATGGCCTTTTGGGTTTCCTGTGGATCTAGACATATCGAAAGAACCCCTAGAGGATCTTTCCAATAGAAAATGTGATCAATGAGACAATATCTAATTTCTTTAATCTTTAAAGTTCTTACCTTGTTCTTTTCCAAACCATCAGGAGGCTGCAACTTTTGCAGAAAATATATAATGTCTTTATACCAAGTGCATTCTTCCAAGTTGGAGCTGATATGAGAGATTTTGTCAGCAAAATCAACTTGCTGATTTTCTAAGTTTATGTCCATGAAATTAACCCCTAATGCTTTGCAATTTGATTAAGCCAACAACCTCGCTAAACCTTGGCCTTTCACTAGTTTAGTGGGTTTCATTTCAAGGTCAAATTCTATAATTTTAGAAATCCATTTGCTCCTCTTGCCATCTATGCTAGGATATATAAGTATCTCTTTCACAGAGGCTGAGGGAACATAGACAACAATCTTGGAATGCAGAATGTATGCTCTGAAATCCTTGAGGGCTTTGACCAAATCATAAGCATTATTTTCCATGATATCGTATCTCATTTTTGCATCCCTAAATGCTCTTCTAGAAAAGGAAATAGGCTGCCTCATTTGAAATAGGAAATAGGAAAATACAACAACCAATGTTTCAAATAAGGCAAAGGAAAATATCAGAAATTCCTTGGAATAATTAGGGTTGATGAGCACTGGTGATTCAGTCAAATCCTTTTTGATTTGGTCAAAAGAATCTCGAGTTGCAATAGTCCATTTCACCTCATTTCCTTTCCTAAGCATGGATGTAATGTACTTAACCAATTCAACAAAGTTAGAGATGAACCTTCTCAGAAAATTGATTTTACCTAAGAAATACTGAACTTCTTTCTTGGATCTAGGAAGAGATAAAGTTTGGATGGCCTCTACTTTGCTTGGATCAATTCTTACCCCTATTGTTGATACAATGTGCCCCAATAACTTATGTTCCTTCATAGAAAACAAATACTTCTTAGGATTGAGAGAGAGACCAAAATTTTTGCAATTCAGGAAGACCCTTTTCAAATCATGATAATATTCTTTATTAGTTTTTGAGAAAAATGTAATGTCATCTAAATAGATGACCACAAATTTTTCCTTCTCCCCAATATAAGCAATATCCATTGCTCACTAAAATGTTTATCCCGCATTCATTAATACAAAGGGAATTTTAGCATACATGAATGTGCCCCAAGGAGTAGTGAAGGTTGTCTTCTCTCTATCTTCAGGAAAGATAGAGATCTGATTGTAGCCTAAAAACCCATCAATCATAGAAATCCTAGATGAGCCAATCACTCTGCAAAATGTGTTGCATCTTTGGAAAGGGGTAATTATCTTTCTTGGAGCTTCTATTCAAATTCCTGAAATCAACACATAGTCTAATTTCCCATGCTTCTTCCTCACAGGGACCAAGTTAGACACCCAATCAGAGTATCTCAAAGGAATTATGATCTTGTCATCTAGTAGGTTCTTCACTTCTTTTTCCATAATAGACGACAACATGGGATTTATCTATCTGAGTTTTTTTTTAAAAGGATTGGTGTCCTCTTTCAAAGGGATATTATGTCCAATGATGTTTTTTTCATATGTTTGCAAATCTTCATATTTCCAGGAAAACACATTAGCAAACTCCTTTAAAATATTAACATACTCAACCCTTTGTTCCTTTGACAAGTTGTTAGACAATTTCACATACTTTGGATCCTCCTCTGTACCTAAATTGCATTAAGTCACATCAACATTTTTAGTTGAACCTTTAACCTTCACAACAATATCATTTCTGTCAAACAATCTCTCCAAGGGGACTAGTCCTTTTGGAATATGGCTACTAGGCAATTGAACAATATGATGGTGAACATTTTTATTCACAAAAATATCATGATGAGGGATTTTTTCATAATCATGATCTTGATCAATATGTAGGTCACAAAACTCATCCATAGTTTCAAGAAATATTTTGACATCAAGATCATCCTCAAAGACCTTCCAATGTTTTACATTGTTAGGTATAGAGGTTCTATACTTCACTTCCATATCATATTTGAGCTTAGGGGGAAAAGGAACTCTGAAATTACTTGTTGAAACAACCAAGGAATCTTCCATAGTATTTTCCCCTCTTGGAATAAAAGAGATACTAAAATCCAAGAAGAAATTATCAACAAGATCCAAAACCTCATTTATGTATGTCCTTAACCTGGGGTGTTTATCTTGATACCGATTTTTGACTTGATGTACAATTAATTCATCATCTCCAAACACTGCTAACTCTTCAATCTTCATGTCTTTAACAGCCCTCAAACCCAAAACAAGAGCCTCATATTCTGCCACATTGTTTGTAGTTTCAAATTCAAGCTTGTAAGACAAAAATATGATATCTTTGGTAGGGTAAATAAAGACTAACCCAACACCAACACCTTCCTTAGAAGAGTCTCCATAAAAACAAATCTTTCAAATGGAGGTGTTAGGAGGAGGAATTTCAAAAGAGGTAATGGGTTGTTTTTTTATTTCAATAGGTGATTGAGGAGCATCAGTGAGCTGTAAAATAGTGGATCCTAAATCACTATCAACTGCAAAAATAGGGTGGTTTGTAGGATTGGCTTCATCACTGATGATGTAGGCTAGTTGTGCGTCTATATAAAGCCTTCTATGTTCTCCCCCAAATAAATAAATGGTTGAATATGAAAGGTCCATCTACAAATTTACCCCTAGTCGTTTGATCCAAGATCTTGACAAGAGCATCCCAAAGTTAGGGGGGACATCATCCACCACAATATCCATGACCACACTTTTCCTGGGAAATTGGAACAGGGTAGTAACCAGGTCTTTGATAAACCCAAGACACTTTAGTTTCCTAGAATAAAATGAGTATAGGTCATGGTAAATTTTTGTAATTTCCATCCCAAGCTCATCCATGACAGTTTTAGGAATGAGGTTAAGAGATTGACCTGAGTCCATCAAGCAGTTTTGCAACACTTTATCATGAATGTTTAATAATGTATAGAAAGGAGGGGAAGAGTCATATCTATCCTGTACCAGAGGTCCCAATATGAATGTTGGATTTTCATCTTGAAGGTTGACCGAGTCTATGGAATTAGAAGAAGGTTTGGGCTGCAGCATTTTGGATAGATATTTTTTGAATTCCTCATTCTTAATCATCTCCAAAAAAGATACTGGGATTTTGATTTTTTGAATCTCACTTTCAAAGCTAAAAGAGGATGGATATTTTAGAATCTCCTTAATTTCTGGGGCAGGGATCTTAACTAATTCCTGAGGGTTTCCTGCCTCTTTTTATTTGTTGCTAGATGCCACATCCTTGGTAGGATTTTCTGTTTTAGTGAGCTGATCAGAAATGTCAGGCTTTCCCTCTTTATTTTTTCACCTTAGGTTGTATCTATTTGGATTTTCATTGGTTTTTTCCCCTTTACTCAATTCATTCAATTGGATATCCATGAGAGACTCATCATATGTAGATTGGGTTAAATGGGGGGATGAAGAGGTGTCACCAAGACAATGGATTTCTACATTAGTTTCTTCATCCTCTCCTTATTCATCAACAACAAGGCTCTTTTGGAGAGGGGATTGGACTTTTTTATCATCCCTATCCCTATTTATTTTATCTCTTTGGAGGACTTGAGGGGAATTATTTGGTCTTGTGAAATTTCCTCTATTATGAACATTCTGCTTGTTCCTATAGTTCTTCTTTCCTTCAATTTTCAACCTCTCCATTTCAGTAGAAAGTGATTTTAGCAAGTTTGTTAGTTCATCAACTTGAGGGTGGATAGAAGGGGAGTCTGAGGTTGAAGCTTCAACCCTAACTTTTCTTTTGTCTCTATCATATTTCTCCTAATCTTGTCAGTTGCCAGTAGATTAGATTCTACTTCCAAAGCTACATCTTTCATATAAGATAGAGAGGTAGATCTCCTTTCTCTTAACAGGAGGCAAAACTGAAGGTCAAAAACACTGGCATAGGTGATCTTGGAAGAATTTTTTGTAGGATTTATTTCAGTGGGAATTTTGTTGTATATTTTATTAAATCTCTTTGATAAGTCCTAAACAGATTCCCCCTATGTCCTCTTAAGTGACCCAAATTATGTAATGTAATAAAGAGAATCTTTTTTATCCCTGAATGCCTCAGAAAAGAATCATCCAAAGCTTCAATTCTAGAAATAGATCCAGGAGTCAAACCCCTAAACCATTTTCGATCCTCACCATCAAGGCTCTATACAAACACCCTCATCCATACATCTTCATTCTCAATATCAATATTGTCTGCATAACTATAAAAGGCTACAAGGTGTTCTTCTACAGTTATGTCTTCCTCTCCTATGAACTTGGGCATGTACTTAAGGTAGTCTCCAGCTGGAAGATAATTCATAGGCTAAGGTAAAATAAGAGGGGCATACCTAGAAACCACTATGGCATCAATCCTATTTCTAGGAAGATTAGCACCTGCCATTGGGTTGTGAACTCTAAGAGAACAAGGGTGATATGGAGTTTTGATAGATACAACTGCATGTTTGATTTTAGAAGAAAGAGAGAGATTGGATGGAGAGATTTCAGTTTTCATACGAAGACTCTGAGTCTTGGAAGAAGATGGTACAGGGTCCAAGGGAAATGAAGTTTCCTCCTCTTTAGTCACAACAATTTTTATAAGAGGAGGAGTAGGAAAACCCAAGGTAGGAAAATATTCTAAGATCTTAAGTCTAAACCAGCTTACAACATCATGAGAGGCAAGAGTTTCGAAACATTCTTGTTTCAATTTGGGACTAAAAGAAGAGTATTCAATAGGAAAATTTTCAAAATCCAAATTTCTAGAAACTTCAACATAGGGTAGAAGAGGAGAATTGGATATAGCTACTGGAGTATTAAAGGTAGAATCATGAACATGACTAGAAGTACCTGGTACAATAGCTGAAAATCCTTCTTGAGAAGCTTTTCCTTTCTTTATAATCTTCTATAGGTCAGATTTAGGTGTTGCCATAGGTAATTGTGGAGTAGACCTTGTGTGTCTACCTTTGGGAGCCACAACTGAAATAATGGAGTCGCTAGGTGCAAGCTGTAATCTTCAATGTACTAATTTCTAATGCACATTCAGAATCAATATTGCTTTGTCGTTCAATCCTAGGGAAATTTTTTCAATTCGTTCCCTGACGACGGTGCCAAGAGTGTTAGCATTGAGAGTCACCCTCAAATTGCAAGAGGATAAGCTCAACACCCATAAAATAGGTTTGTAAATGTAAATTAATGATAGAAGGTCAAATGGACAAAACTCAGCATAACAATGTTTCAACACATAAAATCTAGGCTAATATGCATAAGCAAATGAGGTTTTGTTTAACTTCATTCAGTGGTTTAAGGATAAATGTCAGTAGATGGAAGACTTGGTGAGGAAGATGGATGGTTCTTCTATAAGCATTAGGCCTTTTAGAAGCTAGGTGAAGAAAAACTCAGTCACAAGAACTTCTTGAACTAAATTTAAAACACTGAAAAATATTTACAACAACATTATAATCAAACATCGATTATAACACAACCATAAAATATCATAAGGATCATCCAATAATGATATTTTGGAGTAATAAGAAACAATATAATAAAAAGAGGTTGACTTCTATTAATCAAAATATCTCAGATCTCATACATAAACCGGAGTACAACTCTATTTAGTCAAAATACTACAAAATAGGGAGCTATGCTCAACCATTCGAACCCTCCAACTACATTCTCCTAATGTATTTATAATCAAAACAGTAAAACAACATATTTAGATGTGATTTGGCCTTTCTATCCTAGGATTATCCACAAAAATATATTAATGTAACATCCGTACAACTGGATCTAACAGACTGCTAGAATCAAGGAGCATGTTGGCAACAACTCTAACAAGATATAAATGACATGATTTGTTGTTGCTTGGGAGCATCTCCTCCAGTGCCATCTGTCCTCCAAGACTTTATGTTAAGCTCCATATGCCACCTGTTGATCATTGTTTCCCTCCAAATCATCAAATATAAGATTCGGTAACAGACAATTCGAAGTATCTTTTCGTAGCACAACTGGTATCATATTGTGTAGCACCTTCCTCTGTAAAATTGTTCTGCAATCGATTCCATAGCACATTCGGTAGCAGATTTCGTAGTGCCCTCCTGTAAAAAAATTATGCAGTGAATTTCCATAGAGAATTTCCACTTTATGTCTCACTACGTGATTCTGCAGTGCTTTCAGTAGAGAATATGCAGAACAACATGTGTGGATAATTTTGTAGAGCCAGGCACTAGAAAATGCTATATGTTTTTCTGTTTCAAGAAATGAACTTCAAAAACTCAAAAAGTCTTAGCAGAAGGATAATGAGCCTGTAGATTCCTTCAGTAGGTGAAATTAGAATACGTCCCTCAAAACTTCAAGCTACAAAATCTTATCAGCATAAAAAATGGGTATGTCATCTTTTCCATTTCATCTCCTCAATCTGGCACTTCTCCTTGTTGCAGGAGAACTTCACTCTGTTGCAACAACATTTATTTCTATTTTAGGGTCACTTCTCTCTATTGTAGAGGATTTTTTCTCTATTGCAAGGGCATTTCTCTCTATTCCATCTTGGGCTATAGAATTTAAGTTCCTCTGGGCTAGATCATCCTTGAACGGCTGCAATTCTTATTTGAGATTTATGTTTTGGGACTGTATGCTTCTGTTTTTCTTGTACAAAGTCTGAACTTTCCTATGGAGAGGCAAGAATTTTGTTTCTGTAAACCTATCTAGACTAAGGGTTTGATTATACATGTCCATGAGTTCACTCATCTACCTCCTCTCAATCAATCTTTCTCCCATCAAACAGGAAACTACCTTCCTCGCATCCTTGAGTTGTCTAATCAATCTCTTGAAGGTGGTATTATCAGGAGGAGTGTTGATGTTTATGACTTAAACATGCTTCTCAATAGCTTCACCCTTACCTTTTTCTTTATTCTGAACCAAAGCTTTGCTCATGACCTCAATAGGCTTCCCAATAGTGTCACTTTTACCTTTAACTTTCTTTGGGACAGAAGCCTTGAGTATAATTTTTGTTTCAACATTTTCCTTATAAGATGACGATCTAGTGAAAGGAATCTTGATTCTTGTCTCAATTGTTGTAGTAGGTGAAATAAAATGCACTTTTCTCCCCTTTTTGGTTGTGGTTTTGGTTGATGAGGGAACTTCCTCTAGTTCAGGTGCAGGCTAAGGTGAAAATTCCCTTTGTGGGGAGTGATGGACTTCCCTCTCTTCTTCTTCAATTTACTTAGGAACTTATTTATCTTGGGAAATAGGTTTGGTCTTTCTCTTTTTGCTTGTTTCTACTTGGGCAACACTATTACCTGGCAAAGGGATCTGCACCCTAGATTAAGGGGTGGAGGCTACATCTAGTTGTAGATTAGCAGAGACAATGAATTTTTCCCAAGTGAGGTTTATTTTCTTCAATTCTTCCATTAAAAGCATCCTGATCAAACCAGAGTGGAAAACACTATTGTCCACAACCTTGGACTTGGGTTGGACCCTATCAACCATTTTTCCCATACTTCTAAAAAAATAGAAAGGGATATTCATCAAATCCTTTCCTGTGAAGTGTAGCAAGAGCCTAATGTGATACTGGTATATCATGTTGAATCTTCCCTCACATGTAAAATACTTCTAGATCATTTTCAACATTTTGTCAAAGCCCTCAACCCAGTGGCTCCTAGCCACTCTCTTGGATAAATTATATTTCTGATGATCTGGCTTGAGGAAATCCTTAGAAAAGGATGCATTGAGAGTCATATATTTGAACCACCTCTCACTAGTGTTGGGTATCTCAGTGGATGATGCAATAGTTTCCTCAGATACCTCCAACTCAAGGGTTCCCACCTTGGTCTTAGTGCCATCAAATTTTAAAGAAAAATCCCTTGCTACTTCAAGGTGTCCCCTATGGATGTTTTGAAAGAAAGATAGGCAACAAACCCCTTGGAATACCTACTTGATCATAGTCTCAACATAAAATAGGTGCATGTCACAAGGCTCATTCCTGACTACACTCCCACATTTATGAGAGTTCTTCTATTGGGGTGCATCCATTGATAGAAGTAGGATATCAAGCATTGTAATGTTATGAGAGGTAAGGAAACCAAACATAGACAAAATTCTTTAAGTTTTGAAAGGTTATTCTTATTTGGTCTTTCAGGGCTTTCCTCCAATTCACTTATGAACTAATAAGAAATTGGTTTGATGGTTGAAAATGGGGGAAAACGATCCTCTAATAAATGATATGTAGGGAGACTGTACTGCCAAATTTTAAGCTAACATAGGGCCACCATACAATTTCATCATCATTTTTAAAGGAAAGGGCTCCTAAAAGTTTCACTGCAAATAGACTTTGAGATGAAAATATAGAATGAAACAGTGAATGAAGAGAGATAATGTTGGATCTGTGAGCATAAAATATGGAACTAGTTTGACATAGAAATTGAAACACTAGAATAGGGGATCTGTAGCGCAGTTTTGGTAGCATTTTTTGTAGCGTCGCATAGAAAACAAGAGCCAAGAGAATAAATGGGCATAAAAGATCTGATAAAAAATTGAATCAATTTTAGTGGAGGAAACCGATAGTATGCATATGGATAAGAAGTATGTGGCGATAGAGGTAAAGGGGCTTGTAGGTAGAAGAAACCATAGTTTGTAGTGTCAGATCATACCAAAAGACAAGACAAAAACCTTAATGATCTTCAACAGAGCTCAGATGGATCAAGAAGTACCTAGACACTGTAGTTTGCTTATTGTTGATCTTCTGAAGGAATGAACTTGTTTGCAACCACCCCAATCTCCAATTAACCTCAGTCAGGTGGTCTATAGCATAATCCGTAGCATTTTCTAGACTAGTATTTTATGCAACACCGAGCTAGGAGCAGGATTTCAAATTTTGATTAACAGTTAGAACTCATAAATGACCACATCATGATTATTCCTTTTGAAGACAAGGGTGCTAAAAACAATGAAAATGCATGACATCAAATTCATAATTGTGAATGATGGTAAAGAGGGAGAGTGTACAAAGATGCACTATGAAAACAACTAGTGAGTTGACAATGTACTTGACAAGGTTTGATTTGACTCCCTACCGGGCAAAGGGACAAAGTGGAGAGGATCAAGCATATGAATGGATGGAGTGACTTGTTAGGTTTGTGGAGTCATGGGGTTGATAGTGCTAGTTTCCAAATAAAGTAATGAGTCAAGAGTGTAAACCATAAACTGAACCAAGGGTATAAACCATATGTGTGGGTCAAATATGTGAGCCAAATTCCATCCTTTTATTTATTTAAGTTATCCTAAGAAAACCATAAAGAGAAAATAAGAAAAAAACTTCAAAAGACTAATGGTTAAAAATTAAAACCTACGAAGAAATTTGACCCATGAAAACTTCATGTGATAATAGATTACATGTCTGGCCTTCCATCAACCAAGAAAGGAATTGATTGTGTATTTGTGGTCGTTGATCACTTTTCAAATATGACCATCCTCACAGCTTGCAAGAATAATATCATAGCGGAAGATGCTGCCAAGCTCTTCTTCGAATGAGTGTGGGTCCATTTTGGGATAACACAAACCATCATCTTTGATCGAGAAAATAGGTTCCTTAACACATTTTGGTGAATTATCTAGTCATTGTTGGACACCAAGCTCACTAAATCCACTTCTTTCCACCCCCAAACAAATGACCAAAGAGAGGTCTTCAATCGCATGATTGTGCACAACCTGCGCATGTACAACTTTAAGAATCCATGTACATGGGACGCAAGTATCCCCTATGTTCACCATAGTTACAACATGGCTCTCCATAGCTTCACCGACCATGTCCCATTTCAGGTGTGGCTGGGATTCCAACCCTTGGGTTCCATTGAGCTTTCACTACCTCTTGCCACCACATAAACAAACTCTTCCCATGTTCATTCTGAGACCAACAAAGCCACCAGATTCATTGAGCGGATTCATCTCATCCGCCAATAGGTCTATGTTAAGAACAAAATATCAATATAGCATAGAAAAACCTCAGAAAATGTACTCAACGCCTTGAAAAAGAGATAATTTCAGATAATAAGCCTCTTCGAGGGGGAAACCTCCTTTTACCCCACTTAAACGTTCAAGTACAAGATGATTCAAAATGAAAATGTCCCCTTGGTATATATAGGAGACTAGGAGGTATAATTACAACTAATGACCTAAAGCCAACATAAATAAAGTAACATTACTAATATAATATGCCCCAATTAAGGGGTAATGAGCCAATATTAGGGCTTAACATGCCCGTTCCCTTGAGACAAGTGTTGTCTACAACACTTGAGTAACTATGGATGCTTCTGTATAAAAGACTCATCTTCCCAAGTAGAATCTTCAGCCGGTAGTTTCCTCCATTTAATGAGATACTTTGAAATGGATCTATTCCTTAGCTGGAAAATTCTTGTGTCAGTGATGGCTTTAGGCTCCAATATGATTTTTCCTTCCTCTTCAATTTCTGGAAATATAGTTTGAACTAGGATCTTGTCGCCTATAACCTTCCTTAAGCATGAAACATGGAAAACTGGATGTACTCGTGAAGATGTAGGCAACTCCAATTTGTATTCCATAGTACCAATCTATTGCAACACCTTATAAGGGCCATAGTACTTTGGTGATAATTTATTATCCTTCTTGGCTTGCTTGAGGGACATCTATTTGTATGATTGTAGTCTTAAAAACACCCAATCCCCTACTTCAAAACTTCTTTCACTATGATGTTGATTTGCTTGTTGTTTCA
>ML778878.1:369719-387515 GCA_009831015.1 Picea engelmannii
CTCCTTTTACCCCACTTAAATGTTCAAGTACAAGATGATTCAAAATGAAAATGTCTCCTTGGTATATATAGGAGACTAGGAGGTATAATTACAACTAATGGCCTAAAGCTGACATAAATAAAATAACGTTACTAATATAATATTCCCTAATTAAGGGGTAATGAGCCAATATTAGGGCTTAACAGTCTATGATATTTTGCAGAAATCCAATGATAAGTACAAGCAATGCCATGATCAACAAAGGGTACTGCACCAGTTTCATATGGAGACAAATTTTGGTTACATTTGCAGAAGGAGCATCTTATAGGGCCCCATTGGAAGCTCCACCCACTTTGCTACAAGCCTTAAACTATCACCAAGGATGAGGGTAGCAATGCTTTTGAGCTCAAGACTCCACCCTTCCTTGGCTTGCACCCAATGTTCAATGTGTTAACACATAATATTGTATTATAATTTGAGATAATTTCCCAAAATACAATTTCTATAGGAGGGTTCCTGTACTTTTGGATAGGTTAAATTCAAGTCAGTTTTGTAGGGGTTTTGAGAAGGTGTTTGTACTAATTTATGATTCCATTGTGTAGCAGACATAATAATCTTTCCAGCCATGCCTATTAAATCCCAAAACTCCTCTGGGAAGGCGTCCAAACACCCTCTCAAAGACAAAATTGTGTTTATGCTCAGAGCACACCGCGCTTGTACAATCTTTGAGTGAATAACTTAAAACTTGGATTATGAACAAATGAGAAGGTATTTTGGAAACCTGGAGGAGGTTTTTGTTCATCACATACCAAATAAAAAAAAAAACTCTCTTAGTTTTGAAAAAAGTGTTATGGTTAGAGAGATATTAGATACATAAAAGGATCTATGGAATCACCTAGCCAAACACAGAAAGGGCGCTACAAAATCACCTAGCCAGACACACAAAGGGCACTACAGAATATGAAGAACTATTTTACAATGAGCTATGAAATTTCTTGTAGTGGTTAATGTTTGGATTTTTGCCTTGTTGGGAGATTTACACATGTCACAAAAGGTTTGAATGGTCTCCTAGGAGTTTGTTGAACATGAGAGACATTTGTTCCATATTAAAATCAATCAGGATGACCTGTTTCAAAAGGAATTTATCATCATAGAAAAAATCCCCCCAAAATAGGAATTTGTTAGGCTATTGTTGGAATCTTTTGTAACAAGACTCCTAAATGGAGGAGGATCCTATGTAAATCCTTGTTTTCGACCTCATTAGGGTAGATAGAGATTATTCACCATAAATAAAAGGGTTTTTGATGAGAAAAGGGTTGGATTCATGAGCCAAGAGAGGAGAGAGATGGAGGAGTAGTTTTATTTGCTCATTTGTAAGCCTGAGGGGTTGTTTGTAATGTCATTTTATGCCATTAAATATTTATGAGAGACGTTATAAAATTTTCTTCTTTGTTTTCCCACTTCTTTGTTATCTTCTTTCTTGAACATATTGTAGGTTTTGATGATCATAGCTACCATTGATTCATGGATTCATGAACAACACATGATCTGTTGTGGCTTGCCCATTAAATCATTGTTCATTGTTTAAGGAAATATTTATCTATTGAAGAAAGGATCTATGTATAATGGATGTTATTCCTTTTTTCATATTGACCATGCTTCTGCTCATCATTATATATCTCTTTGTCTCATATACAGTTTGATTGCCTTTGATTTGTAGGATGTTATGACTCCATGCCCAATGGAATGCCTATGTGGGAATTTTGTTCCCAGTCCATTTATTTCCTACTCTTGTTGATCCACCTACTCAAACCATTTAATCTATTTATATTCTGATGGGTACTAGGCTTTCACTTACAGTAGTCTAAGTGTGACCCTCAATGCTAACATTTTTTGACATCGTTGTTGGGGAACGAAGTGTGAAGCTATCTTCCCTAGGAGAATGAAATAGATCCAACTCTTGATGTTATACAAGAGAGGGATAAATAAAATTGAATGTAATGATATACTTGGAGACTCCACAATCATAGACTCCACTGGGGAGGATCCTGTTGACAGAAAGATCACCATAAGAAAGGGGATGACCAAGTATCAGCTTATGAGCTTTATTCATGAACTTTTGTTGTTCTTTATCAGCTCATTTTTTCTTTTCTCTTCACATATAAAGAGGATCATCTTGTGATTTTTTTATTCGTATGAGCATCAAACTTCTTTTATATATCCATCCTTGATAGAAGAAAATTTGCAGCATGCTTGTGTTGTTGAGGTTGGTCCTGAAACTTCATTTCATCTTATTGATAAGAACGAGGTGTATATCTCTATACCTCCTGAACAAACTTAGCCTCGTGACCATGAGAATGATAAAAGTGATTCAAAACCTTCTTAGATATCATTATCTTTGGTTATTATCGAGCCTTTCCATCAACTTGTTAATCCTCATGTTCATCCCACTGCTTTTCAAACAAGAATCAAGATAAAGATGTCCAAGCCTTTAAAGCTGCCATATATCCTTCATCCTTATCCTCTTGATTTCCTTGAGTACCTTCCCCATTTTTCTTGAGAGGATCATGTCATAGTCGAGAGGCATTTGGGGGCCTTTGAAACTTTTGTTGATTAGTTTGAGATAGTTCATGATAATGTTACTATGAGTTTGTTCTCCAAATCTTTGTTTAGATATGTTGCAGTATGGTTTAAGAGTTTGAGAGACGATTCCATTGGTTCTTAGATAGAATTTTCCAATAATTTTCCAAATCATTGGGGTGACAACAAGTCTCTTGATTTGTACCTTATTGATTTTTATTCCTTAAGGAGAGAGGAAGACAAAGTCTTGTTTGACTTCAATAGAAGGTTCTACAACATTTATCATGACATGCCTTTGGAGATTTAGCCTACAGAGACTGTTTCCATGGTATACTACATTATGGCTCAGCATTCAGAGCTTGTCCTTATCCTGTTAGAAAGGAAGTATTCATGCTTAACATGCTTATTTGAAGATTCCTAAGAAATTGAGGAGAACATTCGTTCTTCCAAGATAGTTTGAGATCCAACTTACTTTGAAAATCTGCATGCACATGAAGAAAGGAACTATCAATATGTTTCAGTTTTTGAGCATGAAGGCAACAAGTAGGAAGTAGATTTGGAGCAACAACAAGGTTGTAAGTATACTTCATATTCGGATCAGAATTCGTCAGAGTTGGTAGATGTTTCTATGGACAAGTATGCATGGAAAGTTGACGATCAATCTTCAAACCATTTTGATCATGAGGTAATTGATGATTGCATAGGTAATTACATGTTTCTAGCTAATAATGATGAGTATTCTTTAAACCATGTTTTATCATCATCTTCTGATCATCATTCTGAAGAGAAAGTTGTTGCTATTGATGATCAAAATTTGATCACAAGAAGACTAGAGGGTTATCAGTTTTCAAGCAAAGATGTAGTCATGGATGAACAATTGTTTTCTGTCAATCAACATATTTTTGATCTTGGTTTCAAGGATCCATTTGTAGACTTGTTAGGGTCTTATTTTTCATATTATCAAAACATTTAATATTACACTTATTCACCAACACTTCTAGGTGAGTTTTGTTTGCTGGAAGAATTTTTATTACTGTTGTTATATTTCAGACAAGATCATTTCAGTTTTTAAACTACTTAAGTGGCTATTATGGAAGTCTGCCTTTACTTGACCAAGTTACAGATCCAGTTATAGGTAGGGTAACATAGGAAATAAGCTCACTTTCTAAGAAATTACTTTCCTTCAGTTAGCAACAAATATATCAGTTAAGTGGTAGTTTTTGACAGTGTTCATAGATTGGTTGCACAGTTGAGTCCATAGCCCAATGGATAAGGAAAATAGAACTGCATGTTCTTGGAAGCGCATAGGGAGCATGCCATCCCCTATGGAGCAAGATGTTAACGCATAAGATTTTATTATAATTTGAGATAATTTCCCAAAATACAATTGCCATAGGAGGGTCCCCGTACTTTTGGATAGCTTGACTTCAAGTCATCTTTTCATGGGTTTTGAAAAGGCGTTTGCATTACTTGATGATTCCATTGAGTAGAAGACATCATAATATTTCCAACCATATATCTTGTAGCCCAAAAATCCTATGGGAAGTCCTCCAAACCCCCTCTCAAAGACCACACCGCGTTTCTGCTAAGAGCATGTTGTGCTTCTGCATTTTTTGAGTGACTAACTTAAAACTTGGTTTATGAACAAATGAGAAGGTATTTTTGAAAACTGGAGGAGGTTTTTGTTCATCACATACCTAGTAACAAAAAACTCTCTTAGTTTTACAAAGTATATTATGTTTAGAGAGATATTAGATACATAAAATTCGCTACGGAATGACCTACCTAGACACACAAAGGGCACTACAGAATCACCTAGCTAGACAAACAAAGGGAGCTACAAAATGTACATAACTATTTTACAACGACGCTACCGAATTTCCTGTAGCGGTTACTGTTTGGATTTTCACCTTGTTGGGAGATTTCCACCTATCAAGGAAGGTTCGAATGGTATGCCAGGAGTTTATTGGACATGGGAGACATGTGTTCCATATTCAGATCAATCAGGATGACCTGTTTCAAAAGGAATTTATCATCATAGACAGAATACCAAAAAAATAGGAATTTGTTAGGCTTTTGTTAGAATATTTTGTAACAAGACTCCTAAATTGAGGAGGATCATATGTAACTTCTTGGTTTCTACCTCCTTAGGGTAGATAGAGATTATTCACTATAAATAAAAGGGGTTTTGATGAGAAAATGGTTGGATTCATGAGCCAAGAGAGGAGAGAGTTGGAGGAGCAATTTTAGTTGCTCATTTGTAAGCCTAAGGGCCTGTTTGTAATGACATTTTTTCCATTAAAGATGTATGAGTGTTGTTATCATATTATATTCTTTATTTTCCCACTTCTTTGTTATCTTCTTTCTTGAACATATTGCAGGTTTTGAGGATCATAGCTGCCATTGATTGATGGATTCATGAAGAACAAAGGATCTATTGTAGATTTCCCATTAAATCATTGTTCATTGTTTAAGAAAATCTTTATCTATTGTAGAAAGGATCTATGTATAATGGATGTTCTTCCTTTTTTCATATTCACCATGCTTCTACTCATCATTATGTATCTCTTTGTCTGATATATTGTTTGATTTCCTTTTATTTGTAGGATGTTATGACTCCATGCCCAATCAAGTGCCTCTGTAGGCATTTTGTTTCCCTATCCATTTCTTTACTAGTCTTGTTGATCCACCTACTGAAACCATTTAATACATTTATATTCTGATGGGTATTGGGCTTGCACTTACAATACTCTAAGTGCGACTCTCAGTGCTAACACAATGTGGACCTCCTTCAACCATTATTTCCACCATTATTGGACACGTCAGAGATCGTCAAACAACTGAAACCAATAGAGCTCAACCTTGACTACATATTAGAAGCATCAACTGATCAGATAATGGACACACAGGTCAAGGGCACTCGCAAGCAAAGGATCTAGATTTATCAGGTTTCCAAGGCAGGGTAGCTCCTACACCAAGAAAAGTGGCTAACCTAGGGCAAAATTCAGTAGAAGTTTCCTCACCTAATGGGGGAACTCAACGCAATGGATACCATTGCTTCATAATGGGGGAAACCTAATCCAGGTGGAAATTGGTGGTCACCCATCTGTTCCAACTGGATCCTCTTGAAAGTTTTTAGTTCAACAAGTTATTCTATACTTATTTGTAATTATGGGTTATGCACTTCCGAGGATTTATAAATCCCTACACGTATTCTAGATGGATACTGGTGGCCTCCCACCTAATCCAATTGGCTTATTTTCTATGTTTTCACATCAACACATATTGTTGTACTTCTACGGTCGTTTAGGGCCCTAAAAATTGTTTTTTTCGCTCGCCATAGTAAAACTGTAGACAGAGTCAGATTTTGATGGTGTAATGTGTAGATCCCTAAAATACCTTTCCAATGGGATATCATTCACCTAAAATGAAAGATGTATGCAAAAGTTACGACCCAGGGAAGTTGAGGTACCAACTCACCCATAGGGGCCCATATAAATTTTGGCATTTCATCTCCTAGGATTAGGGTTTTGGATGTCTACGGTTTTGGATTTCATGAGTAATATCAAAAAAGCCTCTAGATCCTCATTTTAATCATTCTTCTCAGATAGATGCATGTAGCATCAACATCTCTTCTCAGAGATAGCTACCACCATTCGAGCAAGTGTTTCAGTTCTACAGTTTTACAGTTTCATCTTATTTCATTTATTCAATAGAAGATATTTTTCACTGGATATTTGTTTTGTTCTTCATATCTTTGTTTTTATGGTATTCAATTTATTAATAAGTTTATTCCTCCCCTAAATCTGGATCACATAATCAACACCTTTATGTGAAAATCCTTTTTCCATGATCCTTGTTTTATCCTCATTAAGTGAGCCATCTTATTTGTACTTCTTCTTGAATACCCACTTGAAACTAATTTTTTTACTTCCAAATGGAGGGTCCAACAACTTCCATGTCTTGTTATTGATGAGAGAACCATATTCCTTCTGCATGGATTCTTTCCATTCATCATGAAAAATGTCTTCTTCAAATGAATTTGGATCAAGAGTAGTAGATAAATTCAAATCACAATAATATGAAACATCCATGACATCTACATCACCTGAGGTTGAAATATCCACATTACCTCCATCTTGTATTGAGCACATTCTGGTTCTTGTCTTTTTGACTGCCTTAGGATGAACACTTTCAACTATTTTTGTGAGCCTTTTTAGTGGACCTTTTTGATACGGTCTAGGTTTCTCATTTGATTGAGATTATGCTGAGTTCTCATCAAGGATAAAATTTTCAATTCTCTTGATCACTTCATCCAAATGAAATTTAGGTTTCGATTAATTGGATGGAACTTCTTCATGTGGGCGAGATGGTGTTTCAAAAGGAAAATTCTAGAGATTGACCCAAGATAGGGATTCTCCCTTGAATATTTGGAATCTCATCATCAAATTTATGATGTCTTTACACAAGTGAATTTTTCTATATTATCAAGATACCTTTCAATAATTCCATCATCCCCGAAGGAGTCAAGAAAGATTATATCTCTGGAAAGGATGAATTTCTTGTTTTTCTCATTGTAAATATGATATCCCCTTGTGGTGTTTGAATACCCCAAGAATATGCACTTCCAACTCCTTGCATGAAGATTGATTCTTTTCTCCTTAGGAATCAAGGCATAGTAGGTGGAACCAAAGACCCTAAGATTCCTCACCAATGGAATCAGGCCATACCACATTTCATAATGAGTCTTTTTTTCAAGAACATGAGAAGGAAACATGTTTTTCAAATAAATTGCACATATACAAACATCAACCCAAAAAATCAATTCAAGATTCTTGAAAAACATCATGGAACGAACCATATTTAGGGGTGTCATGTTCATTCATTTATATACACCGTTCCATTGAGGATTGAATGGAATTTTGGTTTGATTCTTGATCCCATGTTGGTGGATGTAAATTTCAAACTCATTATATGTATATTATTTTCCATTATTGGTGAGAAGAGATCTAATACATGACTGAGCTTCATTTGAATCCATCCATGAAAATTTTTAAAAGTTTCAAACACTTGTGATTTATGTTTCAGAATGTAAACCCAACACATCCTAGTGTAATCATCAATAAAATACATGATATGTTTATTTCCATTTGCAGAAGGAATAAACATAGGGACACATAAATCAAAATGAATCGGTTCAATTTTTCTACATGATCTAGAGGTATAATCATGAAATTACTGTTTTCTATGCTTTCCAAGGATACAAGCATCACATTGCTTCAATTTCCTAGGAATAATAAGAAATTTAGAAACACCATTGTTTCTAAGAAAATGGAGTGTGCAATAATTAATAGGACCAAATATAACATGCCACAAGAGACTAGATGGAACTATAAATTCACCGTGATGAGAGAAGTATACATCATTTTGTGTATAAGAATATGTCCCTTTTTGTTTCATCACTCTTTGAAATCGCATTCAGTCATGACAACCATGTTGTCAGAATCCATAATCCTTCCCTATATCAACTTTTCCATTGAACATGTGAATATAATGGTAATGTTGTCAGGTGTTCAAAAGGGTGTAAGACACCCAACCCCCTGAGTACATTTTTAAGGGATGGGGTATTAAATTTTTTTTATTCATCAACCTTCTCAAATCATCACTTATAGGGTACCATTGTCTTCTTCTCATCAAGAAATTTCCAACAACTATATCCATTCTCAAAACCAAGCTCAAGATCAATAGTTATAGCTTCCTAAAGTTCCTTAGAAACTCATTGGTCTAAATAAACCTCACTGCCACGTGGATCCCTATCACATGCACCATCTGATGCGACATTGATACGATGTCTATCGATGGGCCCATCGAGCCATTAGAATAAATTATTCACTCTAATATATCTAACAGTCCTCAAATTTGAGCGATCAATGACTCTGATCACCTCTCTATTGACAAGCATAAATGACACATCGTCAACTCAAAGGTCAAATCCTGACTGGGGTTGTCTAATTAACCCAAGTCATTTGGAATGAAATGACCCGACGAGTTTAATGGCTCTGTTGGCCAACTAAAGTCCTAAAAAAGGTAAAAGAAATAAACTAATCTAAAGCTATGATTATAACAAATGATATATTACTTGCTAATGTTTATTAAAAATAAATGTGAATATATAAATGATTAAAAACAATTTTACAAGGTTTAAAATAAAATCTTGTGAAAGTGATTGTTTAATTAAGTTTATGAACAAGATATGAGCAGTACTATTTTGATGTTTTAAATATTTTAAAGAAATAAATACTAAATGAATACGATTGAAACAATGACAAAAAAACAATCAAAGCTAATTAATGCAATCATCATCTCATTCATATATAAACAAATCTAAATAAAACAAAGCAATGCACCTACTTACCTCTCACTCAACAGTACTAATCTAAATTCATCTTTTTGTATTTGTATGAGCTCCTCTTAACCTGTGTCAAGTTTAAACCTATGACAAAAGAAAGCATAATACTTCCTAAAGAAATTCAAGGAAGTGTTTCATATTCTGAAGCCAGTTTATAATGACAGAAAGACAAATAATTATATATATTGTGACCTTGAAATGTCCAATAACTGAAAATGAAAGAAATTTCAATTCTCAGGAATGGTGTTACCAGCTATCTAGCATTAGATATAAACTCGAAATACTTGAATAGATGATCAGTCACATATATAAACTAAACCAAAAGATAATGAACCATATAAATGCAAACATAACATGAAAAATTATATGCAAAACAGTCTAAATCTAGTTCAATACAAATAAAGTTTCATATTCAAAAATTATATGAAAAACAATATTAACATTGCACAATCTACAAAAGCACAAAATCCAAAGAGTAAGTTGTTTTCTCAGATAGTTTCAACAAACTATGTTCATCATATGGTCCACACAGAACTTTTGGAATGATAGACTCTTAAAGATTAAAACAATTAATATATAAATGATAGCAATTAACCATGTATTGATAAAACATACTAAAGCTAATTTAAATCAATGCATTATCAATTATTCAAATAATATAAAGATATTATAATGAGAATAAAACCATTTTACTCAGAAGACAAAAGCCATTAAGCAACCTAGAATTTCATATTCTTCTTTGAATATACTCGTCCATTCTCCCAAAATTCCAACCATTTGTTACTCCATTTGAAAAGAAAAAGTTAAAAAATAAATCATATACAAAAAAGAAAGGATCAAAATCCTCCTCTCTGAATTTCTTGGATCCCTATGGCTCTGAACTTTCTCATATATTTATACCATGAATGAACAGGCTGGGCATCACTAATAATTTCCACCACCTGAAATTTTCCTCGTAAATAGACACAAATATCTCTCAAATCATGCATTGTTTTGGGCAAATTTCCATAGGGAAGCTAAATGGATCCATTTGGGAGATGGGTTTTCAACCATTTATTCAAATTCCTTAAGGTTTGGCTGCAATCAGTCCTGCAAAATTGTGTCTCTGTTCTTGACGCATTTCCAAATTTTATCTGTTGTTGCTCATAAATTTATTTGCAGCAATCCAATATTATTTTTGGATCAATCATATTGAACGTATTTAGATAATAAGATCAAGCCATGATCATATCCGTACCAAATAACTGATAATAGAAACCTGTGAAACAAAAAGAAACCTAAATTAATAACCTAAAAATTGTGAATAAAACAAAATCTAGAACAATAAAATAAAAAATGAATTTAAACTAACTATAAGTTCTAAACAAACATTGTTTATAATTTCTTTTCAAATATGATCTTAAAATTCTAGAACCTTCAAGTTAATGGAGAAGAGAAAAATATTAATTTTGGTTTTTACAAAATCAAACAAATGATAGATAATTATTTTTATTATTATTATTTTTATTTTGAAATGAGATGCAAAATGAAAAAATAATTTAATTAATTAATATCACGAAATGATTTTATGAAAATGAGAAACCAACCAAGATATTATTTGATGAAGTATTGAACCCATTATTCAAAATAATCAAACTTGCTAATGAGCAAAAGAAAGAACACATAATCATAATTTAAACGAATGTAAACAATTGATAAAAATTAACGTTTTTGTTTAAATTGAGATTTCTATTCTTGTTTCTAAATTTTGACATGTACTCTTGTAATGAAAGTCTCATACTATAGTGAATGTCTTAAGTTTGTCTCAAAGAAAGCCACGGTATGGAACTATTTGAAAATGTTGATTTTGTAGCTCATTATAATTATCAAGATTCTAATGGGGGCCCCTTAAATTTTGTAAAAATTTATCAAGATTCTAATGGGGGCCCCTTAAATTTTGTAAAAATTTAGGGGGATTTGTTGGGGCCCAACACTCCCATAGTATCTCCATCGCAGTTCCTTTGTTCCAGGCACTCAGATCATTAACTATTACTACTTCTTCAATATTATGCATTATCAAGTTCCTATTCTTATTCAAAGGGAAATCCCTGTATAGTTGAGTTTCTTAGCAACTCCAACACTGTAATGGTGGTCCCATTGGTTTATTCATTGAATCTATTGGTCAACTACTATTCTGAGTTAAAACACTTTGTTGATGACCAATAAATCTATTTCATTTAACTGGTGAACTGTAACATGAATGACATGGGTACTTAAATGGTTTCTTTCGGGTCAGATTTGTTATTTTTTTTCTTTTCCTGCTATGTTTTTGTATTTTCATACCTTTTTTTAAACTAGGTATAACACAATTTGACATGTCTTATTACTTCAGCCATAGTCTTAGGGTTAACGAACTCAATTTTGTCCCTGTATTCTTGACGCAAACAACTCATAAACCATTATTCCTTTCATTTTTCCTCCGGAAGGTAACGTACATACCACATCAAATTTACAAACTTGGTAACAAAGTATCCGATTGTCATATGGCCTACTTTAAGTTACAAACTTGGTAACAAAGTATTCAATTGTCATATTCCCTAGTTTAACTTCATCAAAATATCTTTCTATTAAGTATCTCTGTTTGAAATATTTTTGAAACATGTTCCAAGTGATTTCGTTGCTCCTTACTTTATTCACTATTTGTCTCTTGCCACCAAAGGAAAAATTTTCCATTCAACTGATACACAACCAATATATCCCTTAAATTACGTTGTTAATTATAGATCTGGAAATATTTTCCCATGTTTAGGAACTAAGATTCTTCTCCTTCTTTAGTCTCACCATCAAAACTGGGTGGTATGATCTTTTTAAATTCACTAGTTAGTTCATGACTATGGCATTTATTTTTTTATTTTTTCTATATGGTTCCTTCTATAGTTTTTTTATCAAAATCATCGTTGTTAGTTTCCTCAGTCATTAATGTTGTTTTATCACTAGATATTGGGTTTTGTTTTCACTTATGGGATTCATCATTTGAAACTTATTTCTTATCATTTCTATAATTTTGTCCTACATTCTAATTTTGTTTAATGTATATCATGTTCTTGAGTAAAATATCATTTAGTTCCTCTTGTTCCCTACATTGTTTCAATAGTTTTTCATTATCTACTTTAATACTCTGCAATTGTACTTTTATACTTCTCATGGCTTCACGTAACCCTAAAGAATTTTTTTTGGTTGTTCACTTTTCAACTCTACATACATTTCTAGTCTACTTGGTGTTGTTTTCCCAATCTCACCACTCTGTTGTTATCTATGATAAGTGTAGAACAATTTTTATGTTAAAATTTTATTTTTAACAGTTCTACAATGATTGAATAATCTAAGAATGAAACAATTTATTATTTGGTTTGATGCCATAAAGACTTAATGTTTGAACCTTCACTGTGATACCATTTGTAACACCACCAAAACACTCATGAAAAAAAATTCTAATTTTATTTCTTGATGGAAAGAGATTGATGTAAAATGTTGATGCAGTTGTTAAACTTATTATTTATATATTATGAACTCATACTACTCATTAATTTTTTTAATTTTCTTTTGTTACATGTGACAAAGAAAAATTATGCATATTTAATCATTGTTCTCATTTTATCAAGCATATTGAAATAGCCATCCATGTTCCTCACGTGTAAGGTTTGTCAGGTAGTTATTAATTATTTGATTGTGTTTATAAATTTTGAATTTTTTAACCCAACCAGGCACATTTCTAAGATACTTTCCCATCTCTTATTAGTCCCTATCGAAGGCACATAAGGACTATAGTGATCCATAATTTGTTGAATTCATATTAATATGTCCTTTGACTATACATTTTCGCATCATATGTATTGTTCATACTATAGAAGTAAAAACATTATTTTATATAAAAAAAAAATATTAAAAAATTAAAAAAAAAAAAAACTTATATGTCATTTTCTCATTGGATAATATATTTGAGGTCTTATTTCCAGCTTCTTTGTTCCCAATGTTGTAAATGTGTAGATATCCAAAGTTTTCAGCTTAGATGCTCCTTTTTAATTTTTATTACATTTTTAGCTAAATGTTTACAAACTGAAAGTTATGAGCGTGGACGTTTTTTTTTTTTAATGTATTTGTCTTATTATTATTATTCCTTTGTATTTGTATTGAAATGTTTGCATACCGAAGGTTTAGATCATTGACACTTTTTTTTAGGTGCTTGAATAGACCTGACAACTTAAATGTTTACATGGCGTGAGGTCCTGAAACATGTCTAACAACTTAAATGTTTGCATACCATGAGACCCTTAGAAAGCCTGACAACCTTAAATGTTTACCTAAATAGGCTTCTCAGAGTACATTTTTCCTCAAAATTTGCCATACAATGTTGTAGTGAATTTGGAAAATATTGTTGTCCACCACTAGTTGAATATGCATTGTATGTATCATACTTCTTCTAGGCTTGGAATGAAATTCCATCATCATTGAAGCTACATACATTGTTTACTGGTTCGGTGGGTGCTTCTTCTTTGTTGGTTTGTCAGTTGTTGGTTGTTGTTGTTTGGTTCAACTTTGCAAGGTTGGGGACCTGCGCTTGCAATTGGACCTGTTGTTGCTTGTTGATTGCTTTTGTTTACATCAAATTTGCAGGGTTGGGGTCCTACATTCGGAGTTGAATATATATATATATTTTTTTTACTTTGCGGGGTCTAGGTGTTGCACCCACAATTCGACCTACGATTCTATCGTTCATCGTTTCAGAGTAAATTTTGATGCCATAATTTCATTTTCTATTCCTTATTTTTTGTTCACTGTTTGTAGTTTGCAAGTAATAATGTTTGCTTATTTCTACTGGCATGCTCATCATATGTTTTTGGTTCCTTTTGTGCTTCGATTGCAGTTTGGTAATCGTTGGAGATACATATGTTTTTTACTGGTTTAGTGGTTTTTGCTTGTTCGCTGGTTCATTGGTTCGTCAGTTGTTGGTTGTTGTTGTTTGGCTCAAGTTTATGAGTTTGGGGCCCTGGGGCTGTAGTTGGGCATGTTCGTTCTTTCTCGCTAGCTTGGTGCTTGTTGTTTGCTTTTGTTTACTTCGGCTTGGTAGGGTTTTCGTCCCGCGCCAGTAGTTGTAGCTGTTTTTTTTTTTTTGCCTCTTTACGGTGTTCAGGTCCTGCACCTGCGAGTGGACCTACGACTGTGTTTTTTGTCATGTCTGGCGAAGTCGAGATCTGGCGCCTGTTCCGTGCCAGCATGTTCTGCTGTAAAAGTTTTCTAATACTCCAGTGTTGACATGATACAAAATAGAGGCATAAGAAATAATTGGACAACTACATGTGCAATTGCAATAGTAGTTGTCTTTTTGTTAAAATAAAACATGTACAACTTCTTTATCCTCTACACAGACTAGTGACAACCATACAATTTGTGTTGTATTTGAGATATGATATGTACACCAAAGATACTGCAAAATTATATTTCCATGTCTAGAAGCATATCTGGATACTTTGCCATAGAAAACCAAAATCATTTAGCTATGGCCATGCAATTTACCTCTTATTTTATTTATGTAATCTTCTTACTATTAATAGGCCCGTGTAATTGGCGATTGAGGTTGTAATTGGCGATTGAGGATATAATTAAGTTGCACATAGAATGTATTCATATTATTTTTCTCTTTTGCATTTTGAACTTCTTGTCTGTTAGTAAATGATTACTTATGTCATGCTATTACAAATAAAGGATATAATTAAGTTTCACATAGAATGTATTCATATTATTTTTCTCTTTTTCATTACAAAGTTCTTGTGTGTTAATAAATGATTACTCATCTCATGCTATGATAAATAAATAAAATATATGGTCTTGTACTGATATTAATAAAAGATTGGTTTTTTGTTTTGTTTTTCATTTGTAATTACTATATAACCATAAATATTTTTTTTATAATACAAAAGATAATAAAAGATCATTTGTACAATTCCTACAGTAAATTTAACCATTACTACTAAAATATTTATTAGAAGAGATATGAAAAAGAAATATAGATATAGATACATATCTAAACCAAACGTTTACGAGGGAGAAACCTAGGAGAGATTCCAACTCCTCACATCCATATACTATACCAGCCACAATTTTCTTGCTCATGTCACCCCCTAGCCAAATTATTTATTTTATAGGAAAAATGTCAATAACCTTTTCCAGGTAATTATCAAGTTGCAAACTCTGCACAAGTACTCATCAACGTCCTTCTTACAATAAAAGAATAAAATGACTAGGTCTTTTTCTTTTCTAAGTTAGCCTCATCCCTAACTCTTGGGAGTCCTGACCTAACTTCTTGCTAGCTTATTCCCTAACATCCCACACTCTTCATAGTAGGTTTACACTTTTCCTCATAGACAAAATTAACTTTTATCATGGTGGTTTTTATCCTTTTTTCACTTTTCCCATGGAATAAATAATTTCTCTTGTTATAGTTGGGTTATCTCATCAAATTGTCTCATGTAATTTTTTTTAAATAAAATAGAAACTATATTTACAAAATTGTTTCTCATCATCAAATGTTTATCAAAATTTTTATGTTCTAATTGACCACAACATAGAAATTCAATAACTAAAATTGTTCAAAATTATTCAAATATTTAAATTGGAGAGATGCTATATGAACCCTTATATTCCATGTTTACTAGTGTCCTAACCTTGTTAACTACCCATTGATGGATTAGGTGCTTTATGACACCTTGTAAAGACTTTGAAAAACAAATCTTGTATGGAAACGATAGTGCTTAAGGACTTAGAGGATAATATTAAGTGTAATCAAGTAAACCTTAAAAAAAACCCTTGGAAGCCGTCTAGTACTCTTATATATCTATAAGACTAATACCTTATTAACAATAAGACATTGTAGAAGAAAAACAATATTGTTAGAAAAGTTAGTGTATAATATTATATGTTGGATTGTATAACCATCCTATTGGAGGAAATACCAAAATTTGGAGTATAATATTAAATAAATGTTGAGTAAGAATTTGAAATCAAAGTTAATTTTCATATGAAAATTTAGTGACAATAAATTGACGTCATTAAGACAAAATTTAAAGTTAAAACAGTCGGATTTATATTGATCGTCTTGCCTACTCGATTTGGACTGTGGTGGAAGACCGTGTGTCTGAGATAAGATCCCAAGGCCTTATAGATACCATAATTCCCTTCGCATATTTACTTTTGGTGAAGGAGGTCTTCATACCCTTCATATATTCCTTATTTGTAGTATTTATTACTTAATTTAATAGGGAAGGAGAGTATCCTTTGGATATGGTAGGGTGGAAATTTGGTAGGATCTTATGGTAGGGTATAAATTTGGTAGGCTCAAGGTAGTTGGAAAAAGAAGAGCCTCTCATTAAACCTTTAAGTAAGATATTTGAGCAAGAGGTTCTTTTTCATTTTTTTTTAGTTAAGAGTAATTTTTTTTTCTATATTTATTTAATCCATTTTCTAGTTTCTAGTTTCTTTTATGCACAAAAAGATAGGTTTGTTTGTTGTGCATAAAAAAAATCATAATCACATTTCTCATAATTTCAACTATAATGATTCAAATGTGTATTTAGTTAATGTAACACAAGAAAGTCATTACATATAATACTATAGTTGTGTTAAAGTAATGTGAGCTCATGCCCAAATGCATGTTTTAATAATTACAACTATATAATGATTCAAATATGTATTCACTTAACATTATGGTAGGATAACAATGCATATCATACCAAAATTTTATTGCAAACTCTGAGACCTATAAATCCATGTCAAAATATATATGTTAAATTGTTAAGAACTAAATATCAATATAGCATAGAAAAACCTCAGAATAAGTACTCAACGCCTTGAAAAAGAGAGAAATTCAAATAATAAGCTTTTTTGAGGGGGCAACCTCCTTATGTCTACATAAATGTACAGTTACAAGATGATTCCAAATGAAAATGTCTCCTTGGTATATATAGGAGACTAGGAGGTATAATTACAACTAATAGACTAAAGTTGACATAAATAAAACAACATTACTAATGTAATATGCCCCAATTAAGGGGTAATGAGACATTATTTAGGGCTTAACATGCCCCTCCCCTTGAGACAAGTGTTGTCCACAACGCTTGAATAACTCTAGATGCTTCTATATAAAAGACTCATCTTCCCAAGTGGAATCTTCAGTCGATAGCTTCCTCCATTTAATGAGATACTCTGAAATGGATCTATTCCTCAGCTAGCAAATTCTCGTGTCAGTGATGGCTTCAGGATCCAATATCATTTTTCCTTCCTCATCAAGTTCTGTAAATATAGCTTGAACTGGGATCTTGTCACCTATAACTTTCTTTAAGCATGAAACATGGAAAATTGGGTGTACTCGTGAATATGCAAGCAACTCCAATTTGCATGCCATAGTACCAATCTTTTGCAACACCTTATAAGGGCCATAGTACTTTGGTGATACTTTATTATCCTTCTTGGCTTGCTTAAGGGACATATGTTTGTATGGTTGTAGTGTTAAAAACACCCAATCTCCTACTTCAAAACTTCTTTCACTACGATGTTGATCTGTTTGTTGTTTCATGTGATTTTGTGTCATGGTTAGGTTGTCCTTTAACATTTGGAGAACTTGTTGTTGACGCTCCATGTGATATTCCACTACTTGAACCTTAGATTTTTCTCTTAGAGAAGAAGTGATGGAAGGAGGGTGGTATCCATAGAGTGCCATAAATGGTGTCATTTTTGTTGCAGTATGAAAGGAAGTGTTATACCACCATTCTGCCAAGGGTAACCATTTGAACCAT
>ML778878.1:390003-403469 GCA_009831015.1 Picea engelmannii
AGGATAACATTCAACATGAGGTTCACCTTTGGGAACCCAAATCATTGGAGAATGCATTTAAGGTGGAAAGAAATGTTGAAAGTAAAAATATGGATATGGCTACTAGAAGGACCAATCCTAACATCTATAGAGAGAACAATGCTCCTTCTTCTGAAACACCTCAACCTACAAGGTTGACACCTCAACAATTGGAGAAAAGAAAAGAAAAAGGTTTATGCTTTAATTGTGGCAACAAGTATAGTAAGGGACATAAGTGTGGTGAGAATAAATTATTCTACATAGATTGTGAAGAGGAAGAAGAAGAAGAACAAGAACCATCTCAAGATGAAAAAGTAGAAGCAATTTTGTCTGAAGAATTGACTCCCACGATATTGTGTAATGCATTGGCTGGAATTAGCACTCCTCAAACCCTCAAGATTGAAGGATACATCAAAAAGAAAAAGGTAATAGTCCTAATTGATTATGGTAGTACTCATAATTTCATTCACTATAAATTAGCCAAAGATCGCAATTGCTTTGTATATCCAGTGCCAAAGTTTCAAGTAATGATTGCAGATGGAGGAGCTATCAATTGCTTAGGAAAATACAATAAGATCAATCTTACTATGGGGGAGTATGTAATGAATAGTCCAATGATTGCTATACCCATGGGTGGTGCAGATGTTGTACTAGGAATCCAATGGTTACAATCATTAGGAACAGTGGCTTTTAATTTTCAAGAACTTTTTATGAAATTTTCATTGGAAGGAAAAGAAATTGAGTTAAGAGGTATCACAGGGAAACTCGGTAAGGTGATAAGCTCTGATGGCATGACAAAATTATTGAAAAAGGGGAATCAAGGAATTATTGCACAACTATGCTCACTAGATGTTCAAATATCTAAGCCATCTATTCCTCAAGACCTCCAAAGGATCATTGATAAGCATTCCAAAGTATTTGAATATATTCCCAAAGGTATTCCATCCACTCGAAATCATGATCATGAAATTCACCTAATTCTTGGGAGTGTTCCTCCTAACATCAGGCCATACAGATACCCTTATGCCCAAAGAGTGAAATTGAGCACATGGTTGAAGAAATGTTAGAGGCTGGCATTATTAGACCTAGCCAAAGTTCTTACTTTGCACTAGTGTAATAGGCCATGTGATTGGTTATGTGATTTGCTTACCCTTGCACCATGAAAATAAAATCAATGATTACTTTTGCGTTATGGAATATGATGATGATTAAGTAATTGGATTGTTGTGTTCTATGGAATAATGATTATGTATAAATGATTAAGTAATTAGATTTCATTGTGTTATGGACTAAATGTTGATGTCTACATGATAAAGTAATTAGATTTCTTTGTGCTATGGAATATTTAATGTTTATGTATGAATGTTTTAGAAATTAGATTACTCGTGCACCTTGAATATAATGTTGATGTATGTTTGATAAAGTTAATGATTACTCTTATGCCATGAACAACTGATAGTTAAGATTGATTGATTGATCTATTGTATTTCAACTTGTTTATATTAGTGGGATATAGAAACCTCCTTGTTCCTCAGAAAATTCGCCATCCCTGAGACCTTAAGTGGTAAAAATCAATGAGATGAATCTTGGGCTTGAGCATTTCTTATGTGTCCTAGAGGTCCTAACCTTGCGAGATAGGTTGGGAAAGTAGTTTTTTAATTGTTCATTGATGTGGTTGACCAGTTATTTGTTTATTGCTTCAATCGATCGTGAAGTGTTGATCGTGTCGTTATTTATTATGATGATGTGTTGATTTAGAGTAGCTAGTAATCATGATGATGCGTTGATGGATTCGTTCTTTATGTGTTGATTTGTGTCACTTTTAATTATGTTAATTCATTGTTTATGTGTCATTTTAGTTACGATGATGTATCACTTGCGATGTTCTTTATTATGTTGCAACGAGTTTAATATCCGAATGAAAAAATAAAAAAGAAAACATTTACTTATTATACATCGCTATTCGTTGTGGTAATGGAGGGATCATTTCATATGGTATTATAGAGGTTTCAACCCCGCGACTTGGGATCGACTTGGGATCATTACACCTTCCACTGTATTAAGCACTTGATTGATAACATATCTCTAATTATAATTGAACTTGTCCATGCTAGTAATCCTAGATAGAGGACGTCATGAAGGTAGATGATGTGGTGTTGGGTGTAGAGGCATGATGCCTCCAGTAGCATCCATGCCTGAGGGGTATAACCGCCAAGGAGAAGAACAAGTCATTGGACATGAGAATATTGTTGTGGGGGATGTAGTTGGTTTGATGAGGTCCTTTCAGAGGATGTCAGATACCTTGATTAACCGACTAGATATAAATGAGGCTAGGGAGTCGGTACCCAATAAAGGACCACAACACGCTCCAACTAGCAGTGGTAGCATTAACTGAAAACTCGAGAAGGTTAAGTATCCTGAGTTCATGAAGGGTGCCATGGATGGCTTAGTTGTTGAGGCATTGTTGGAGAACATGACGATTTTCTTCACACTTCGTAACTACAGATCCAACATGAAAGTCTGCATGGAGGTATTTCAACTGAAGGGGAGAAATATTCTATGGTGAAAGACGCTCCTACCTCAACTGAACATGCCCGTCAAAGATGGGTCATGGGAACTATTCTAGGAATGGTTCCGGGCGAGGTATCATTAGAGGAATTCATTGAGCTTCAGTTCAATGATTTCAATGCCTTACGATAAATTGGTTGTATGGTTCCGCAGTATGAGGCTCGACTCATGGCGATGATGGGTATGCTCCCCCTCTAAACACCAAGAAGCAAAAGGTCAACAAGTTTGTGTTCATCTTGGAGTGTACGATCGAGTTGAAACTGGGAACTGAATCGATAGAAAGAACGCCTTATCGTATGTCAACACCCGACTTACAAGAGTTGAAAATGCAACTGAAGGAGTTGTTGGACCTAGGACATACACATCCAAGTGTGTTACCTTGGTTTGCACCTTTTATTTTTATAAGAAATAAGGATGGGTTGTGGAGATTTTGTATTGACTTCCGTTAATTGAACAAGGTAACGATCAAGAACCAATATCCATTACCAAGAATAGACGATTTGTTCAACAAATGAAGGGCATGACAGTTTTTTCAAATATCAACTAGAGATTAGGTTATTACTAGTTACAAATTAAAGAGAAAGATATTCCTAAGACCACATTCATGAGAAGGTTCGGAAACTACGATTTTACCATTTTTTCGTTGGGATGGACAAATTCCTTGGGGGTATTCAGGAGTTGATGAATGGGGTGTTCCATGAATACTTGGACAAGTTATTCAAGTATTCATTAATGACACATTGATATATTCTTGGATGACGTAGAAACATGACGAAAATTTGTGCTTAGTATTACAGTGTTTACAGGAACACAAATTATAGGAAACTGTCGAAATGCTCTCGGGGCATGAATGTTGATCCAGTGAAGGTAGAGGCTATTATGGAATTTCTTGTGCTGACAAACGTACCAGGAGTATGAATATTTTATGTTTAGGAGGCTATTACCGATGGTTCGTCGAAGTTTTTTCAAAAATAGCAAATCCGATCACGAAATTGCAGAAGAAAAATAAGAATTTTGTATGCCCCAAGAAGTGCGTGGAATAATTTCAAAGGCTCAAGGGGATTTTGCCAACAACATCAATACAGAAATTCCCAAACATGGTCATGGATTTCTTGGTATGCGCAGAAGTTTCCAAGGAAGGTTTAGGCGGAGTATTGATGCAAGACATTGAGTGATCGCCTACATCTCAATAAAATTAAGAAAGCATGAGTAGAACTACGTAACACATGATTTGGAATTATTGGCCATTATGTATGCCTCGAGAGTGTGGAGACACTATGTGATTGGACGATAATTCGAACAACAAAAAGATCACCATGGATTAAAACACTTTTCACGCAAAATGACTTGAACGTGCGACAAAGGCGTTGGTCAGAATAACTTACCAAATACGATTTGAGATTAAGTACATTGAAGAAATGATGAAAAGAGTGGCATATGCATTGAGTCAGAGACCACGCATATTCTCAGTGATACCTCTTTGGACAAATCTTTGAGGAAGTATTCTAACTATATAGTTCCATGATGACTGGTATAAAGAGGTTAGGGAAACTATCGAACAATATACCATGATGGTACCCAAGTTTGAAGGTTATACATTGGATAAGGAAAAATTGTTGAGGTATAATGACCATATTTACGTATCGCCTAATGATGAATTGAGAAGTTTGAACTTAAGCGAAGCTCATAGAGCAGTATACATGGCTCATATAGGAGTCACGAATATAGGGAAGACCTTAATCCCTTATTCTTATAGAAGGGATGAAGGTGGAAATAGTTAGCTATGTGGCGAGATTTCTAGAATATCAACAAGTGAAAGCTATACATAGACATCGAGTAGGGTTACTACAACCACATGTTGTTTCATAATTGAAATAGGATGTCATTTCGATGGACTTCATTGCTGGATTGGTGTTGATGGAAAGGACTCTGACAAAGAGTGAACATTTTATTCCTGTGTGTACAACACATCAGGCATCAAACATAGCTAGAATTTTTGTCAGTGGGATTGTGAGACTGCCTGGCATGCCAAAAAGAATCATATCTGATACAGGATGGATGTTTACATGACAATTTTGGACTAGTTCCGAAGAGGCCTTGGGAGCACAACTGAACTTTAGTACAACATATCAGCTTCATACAGACAGGAAGACAGAAGGAACAAACCAAATTTTGGAACATATGTTGCATATGTATGTGATAACCAACATAAGCATTGGGAAGAGTTCTTTCCACTAGTAGAGTTTCCATACAACAATAGCTATCAAAGTACCATTAATATGGCACTGTGTGATTTTATTTACGAGCGACCATGTCAAAATCCGTTGAGTTGGGATCGATTTGAGTGTAGGTTCATGGTAGGACCAAAAGATACCCAAGAAATGGAAGAAAAAATGCAATCAATAAGACAAAGGATTAACGAAGCGCAAAATCGATAGAAGAGTTATGCCAATGTGCATCGCGTTGACCACAATTATGAAGTTGACGGCTAAGTTTTCCTATGGGTGAAACCACACACGAGTTCGATCAAGTTTGGAAAGGGTGCTAAAATCTCTCCTAGGTTTGTGGGACCTTTCAAAGTTGTGGAAAGGAAATGACCTATGTCTTATCGACTAGCCTTGCCTCATTCTTTGAGGCATATGCATGATGATTTTCTTGTATCTTTTTTGTGACATTATGTTAGTGATCATACACATGAGATTGACATGGATTCCTTGCAGTGTCGAATGAGGGTGCACTCACGGTGGATGCCAATGCGCATTCTGGACCATCACATTTGAAAGCTACGACATCGAACAATCGATCAGGTCAAGGTCCAGTGGGACAATTATAGTCCACACTCGACTACTTGGGAGGACGCATATGATATGCGTGAACATATCCTTACTTATTTGATAGAGTAGACATATAGATCTTGTCAGATACTTTATCTATTGTATTTTTGTACACTTTACAACTTCTGGACAAAGTTTAAAACGAGAGGGGTTGTATGTAACATCCTGCTCTTGTGAGAAAAAGTTATTGACTTATTCTTGAGGACACTTGCATGTAAGTGATTTGGTTATAGTACATGGTTATTATTTTTCTTATGTATTCTTATGATGATGTTGATGGATTATGATTTAATGTTATTTGTTATATGCGTATTGAAATATGCTATTGAATAGTTTCCCTAAGTGTGCAGGACCTTGACAGAGTGTGGATGCCGATGGAATAAATGGACCTCCTAGGACTCTGGATTGAGTTAGGGAGTGGGTTGTATTCATTTGAGTATTTCATTTATGGATCTGTGACATATGATCGATTATACCATGATGTTGTATATGGATCGTTGACAGTATTTTGTTAATCAATGCAGGACGACAAATGTTTTCTAATATGACTCACATAAGTAGTAAAGGGGCCATGCACATAGACCAAATATTAAGGGAGAGGTGTGGCAGAGTCCCTAACACAGCCTACTAGCACTCCCTTGATGGCTCTAATTGTAGTTTAATGATTACTTAGTTTGAAAGATCCATGATGCCATGAGGGCAGACTAAGACAGTCTCTGATGAATATTTCTAAGGGGCACACAATAAGGTAGGATCCTTATTCTTTAGAATCCCTTAGCCTCTCACAAGGCCGCCTGAATGGAGTGTTGACTCCAAGGGTTGGACAACTACCAAAAACCAGTCAAAGGTGAGTGGCACCGTTGGAGCATAGAGTGTGTATTGAAGGGCATGTCGCATAATAATAAATTTGAATAAAATATGAGTGGCACCCTTGGAGTACGTAGTGCCTCTTGAAGGGCATGTCACCGAAATAAAATTTGAGTCAATGAATCTAGGTGACCTAGAAAACCTCAAGAGAATAATTAACCTTGTAAAATCTAGAGCAATGCCAGATCAATCAATTAATTAATTAATTAAGGATTGGATTTATTAATTACAACCCCTATAAGAGTATAATCATTTGCAAATAAAATTTAATTAAGACTAAGTCTAAGTTAAAAAGAATACTAAAAACTAAATTTATAAATCAAATAATGAGGGGATGAAGTAAAGAAATTTAAGAAATCAAGGAAAATAAAATAAACCTAAAGATTGATTTAATACACATCTGTGCAAGAAATTACCAAATTGGAATTTAAGGTAAGAATGGAATAAAGCTAAAAGAATGGGTATGCATAGAAAGGAATCTAGAGTCTAGTTAACACTAGTCTAAGTAGGAGAAGATTCTTATTTTAACTCAACTCATATTTAGTAAGGAATCAATAATTAATTGGAAATAAGGGGAATAAAGAGACAATTAGGAGTGATTTAAGGAGTGCTTTTAGGAAGGGTGAGGGAAATTGAATTTTATTAAAATAAAGGTGGATTTGCTTATGCAAATTGGGGAAAGGGTGACAAGTGTAAGAGGGAAATAATTCTAAATTATTTAAATTAAAAAGTGATGTAGGAGAATCGATCCACCTCAACACGCGCCAACTAATTAGCATGGTTGGTGTGCATTCAAGGAAGGGAGAGGCACTGCCCTCTCATTTTTCCTTCGAAAACCTAAATCGTGATTAAGGCAATTAATGTTATCAGGTTGGTAGAGACAAGTTGTGCCTTCGCACAAGCTATAGATGAGGTTGCCATTAAGTGGTTGATAGTAGGAGGGATCTGTATCTATTTCATATCAGATTTCCATCATTTTGATCTACCTCATTAGTTAGGTGTTTTGAATGGTGATTAGACACCACTATCTTAGTTTGGAGGGAAGCTCATTGAGCCCCTCTTGTATAAATATTTGTATTATTTTCCAGCAGAGGGGTTGGCTACTGGAGTTGATGAAATATCATTGTAGTCAAGGGGAGAGTTGGGAGCTGAGACTCAGTCATGGTCCGGTCTCACATATTGTAATGGATATTCCACCATTAATAGAAAAAGAATATATTTTCTTGTTTGTCAATTTCAGTGTAATGGATGTTTAGTTGTGAATGTCATTCATATGCGTTTGTGAACTAGCGCAGAACTCTGCAAGGAGTGCAAAAGAAGGTCGAGAATAGTCTAATTCTCGGGTAGGAAGAGTGCTAAGTGTCAGTAAGGAGGAAGGACTCGTCAAAGTTCCAATGCAAGGAATAATTATCCATCATTGAGAGGAGACAGGTGGCGAAAGATCAAGAGATCCAAGAGTTGGAGCTCTGGGAGGTTTTTCATGAGCAAATAGAAATCTTCGCGAAGTCGTGAAGAGCTACTTGAATCCAGACCGTTGGATCTGGAAGGGACGGGTGGAAGTGATACACGCATTTCGAAGGAGTAGCACTCTGGGATATATCAGAGGAAGATAGTGAGTGACTCTCAAAGGCTGGAGTCCAAACAAATCACAGCCATTGATCAGAAGGAGGGACGAGGACCGCTAATCCTTGTGCTCTTTGAGTTTTTCGATTCAAAGTTCGGAAACATAGGAGTTGGTTGTTGTGGAAATATCCAAATCCTGAAGCTTGAAGCACTTCTCATGGTTTATCCCCGAGACACAGACCAAGGTCATATGATAGAAAGGGCCTAGCACAAAGAATGAGTGTCGCTACTAAGAGAGGAGCTGTGGGTTTAGGAGGATCCGCACTTTGGAGAAGGAGGGACCTATGATAAATTGCAATGGGTTCTAGCGGGAAGCCAAAGAGTCAATTAGACTTAGTATATTAAACTACCCAAGACCGAGAGGTCAAGAACCCCTTAGGGGAGAAGGGGGTCTGCACCAGAGTGGTATCAGAGCATGAATTCTCCTGTAGATAGCAAGTGAAGGGAGACAGAGTGCGATACTCTGTGGAAAATGTTGCAAGGCACACAATAGATGGTAAACAATCGGGTAGTATGCAAGTGAAACAAGATGGCTGCTGGAGGTCATAAGTGTGGTCGAGGAGGAGTTTTCTCGAAGAGAAGTAAAGTGGAGATGGAAAAGGATCTCAGTGAAATCCAGGTAGAGATGGAGAAGCTAGCATTTAAGATGCAACAGGAGGAAAGAGTGCACTTGAGGTACGAGTGGCCTTTTAAAAGGACAACTAAGTGGCCTTTTCAGAAGCTATTGGCCAGAAGGTAGAAAAATGTGTTAAAAAGGTGGTTGAGGTATGATGAAAACCTCAATGGCAAGGGAAAGATATATGAGAGAGGTCTCATAGTTTGTCGGGTGGGTAAGGAGAATGGATCAGTTGATCTCGTAAACTGCCAAGAGGGTAGAGGAGACATCCCGATTTTCCAAGTGGGAAAGGGAGAAGAGATGAGCTCAGCTGATGTTTCATGTCAGCAGGGGGTGTTGACATATGGAAAGGAGGTAGAAGGAAGGCCTCACCCATATGAATATTCATGTGGAGTTGCAAGCCGCATGAATGAAGATGATAACAAGTTGAAATCTTCTAACAGAGAGAAGAAGGATCAGAGGAGTGTTCTGGTCATTGGGGGAATCTAGATATTCCTTCCAAGCAGCCAAGGAGAGGCTAGCACGGGTGTTGTAGATGAAACAGAAGGACAACAAAATGATACTATCACGGAGGAGAAGGAGCAGATACTGGAGTGTGTCCTAACAAAAGAGGAGCACGATTTGCAGCGGGAAGAAGATGGAATGGGACCAATCAAAGAACTGACAGGAGTTAGTCTGTCAGAGGAGGTAGCTGAACAACAGTTCAGTGGAGAAACTGTAGAATTGGAGTCTACATCAGAGTGTCCAGTCAACATCATAGGGGATGAAAGAAGCATGGGAGATCAGGATGATCTACCCATAGAGAAACATGAAGATTTGCATCCGAGGAGACTGTACAAGGAGAACCAACCAATGAAGCAACTGGAGCAATCCATAGGGGAGATAAGGAGGCTAATGTTGAGGTAAGAAAAAGAGGCGGTTAGCAAGGAGAATCTCAATAGAGGATAACATGCACAAGCATCAGAAAATATGAAGAAGTAGCAACAGACATGAAGCAGAGAAGTAGAAGGATAGCTCCAGGAGAAATTTTGGGATCCATGAAGATTTCAACAGAGATGGGAAGCTCATGAGAAAGAGCTCGTGGATTTTTGTAGTCATGGAGTATGATCCAGGAGCATCGCTCCACCTTAGCACACACCAGTTTATTAGCACGATTGGTGCGCATTCAAGGAAGGGATATACGCCTCCCTCTCATTTTTCCTTCAAAAACCTAAATCATGATTAAGGAAATTAATGTTGTCAGGTTGGTAAAGCCAAGTTGTGCCTTCGTACAAGCTTTAGATGAGGTCACCATTAAGTGGTTGAAAGTAGGATGGATCTATATGTGATTTGGATCAGATTTCCATCATTGTAATCTGCCTCATTAGTGAGGCATTTTGAATGGTGATTAGACACCACTATATTAGTTTGGAGGGAAGCTCATCAAGCCCCTCTTGTATAAATATTTATATTGTTTCCCAGCAAAAGGGTTTGGCTACTGGAGTTGATGAAAGATCATTGTAGACAAGGGGATATTTGGGAGCCGAGACTCAGTCATAGTCTAGTCTCACATATTTTAATGGACATTCAACCATTAATAAAAAAATTATAGATTTTCTTGTTTTTCAATTTCTGCATAATGGATGTTTAGTTGTGAATGTCATTTGTATACATTTTTACTATATATGTATTTTATAAATCGTCTACAAGGATAGAATTATAATCTTCTACCTGTGAGTGTGTTGGATTAATTTTGATTCTCTAGGCTAAGTGCAAGGAGTGTGCGACAAAGAGTTGAGACTCTGTGATTTGATGCAAGGAGTGCATGTCTAAAATCATCTGAGTCGGAAGAGAAGTTTTCAGGAGGGCACACTAGGATAATTCACAAACTCGAGGTGGAATTTCAAGGTTTCTTAACACCTTGGGAAGAAAGGCTATGTGGGAGGAAGCGTAACGTAGAGTTGCCAATACTCTATAAGACTCTGTGAGGAGGGCATTGAGCTAGTGCAAGTGTGCACAGGACCAACACATTCTAGAGCGTTGGAAGTGTTGAGAGAGACCTAAGGTTTTTGAATAATTCGAGGAAGGAAGGATTTGCAAAAGTGCATCATTCAAGGAAAGGAGATGCCTTAATAATTCTGGAAGGGCTCAGGGAGAAGCCGTCAGAAGGATGAAGCAAGCGCAAGGAGTACGCCAAGGATACAATAAGTTCATATTACAAGATCAGGAGGAATGGAGTTAAGCTTCCAGGAGGGAACTAGAAAATCCATGGAAGGACGCATGACAACTGAGAGCCTCGAAGGTTTCAAGGAAAACAAAATCTCAGAGGAACTAGTGCAAAACTCTGCAAGGAGTACAGGAGAAGGCCGAGAACAGTCTAAGTCTCGGGTAGGAAAAGTGCTAATTGTAAGCAAGGAGGAAGGACTCACTGAATTTACAAAGGAAGGAAGAATCGTCCATCGTTGGGAGGATATAGGTGGTGAAAGATCAGGAGATTCAAGAGTTGGAGCTCTGGGAGGTTTGCCAAGAGAAAACAAAAATATTCACGAAGTTGCAAAGAGCGGTTTAAATCCAGACCGTTGGATATGGAAGGGATGTGTGGAAGATATCCATACATTTCAGAGGAGTTGCACTACAGGAGATATTAGAGGAAGATAGCGAGTGTCTCCTGAAGGTCGGAGTCTGAATAGATCCCAATCATCGATCGGAAGGAGGGACATGGACCCTTGATCCTCGCGTCATTTGAGTTCGTAGATTCAGGGTTCGGGAACGTAGGAGTTGGTTGTTGTGGAAAGAGATGAAGCATGAAGCCTGAAGCACTTATCATGGTTTAGCCCCAGGACACGACCCAATGTCATATGATAGAAAGGGCCTGGCACAAAGAACGAGTGTCACCACTAACTTTCTTCAAAGCGCTAAGAGAGAAGCCGCGAGGTTAAGAGAACCCGCACTTTGGAGAAAAAGGGACCTATGATAAATCACATTGGGTTCCAGAAGGGAGTCGAAGATTCAATCAGACTCAGTATATTGAACGATCCAAGACCAGGAGGTCGAGCAATCCTTAGGGGAGAAGGGGGTCTACGCCAAATGGTGAA
This sequence comes from Picea engelmannii, assembly GCA_009831015.1. Lineage (NCBI taxonomy): Eukaryota > Viridiplantae > Streptophyta > Pinopsida > Pinales > Pinaceae > Picea > Picea engelmannii. Next base: position 401,604 of record ML778878.1, read on the forward strand.
TTAATTTTGAAAGTGGGGATGAGTTAGGGGAAAATTTTATAAAATAAATGGCTAAGATGTGAAATGGATCATAGAGGTTATGGGCAAGGTTATGCTGCATAAATTTTGACAAGTTTTACTTATGAGAGTTGGGATACCCATATTTGGAGAGAGTGGTGGTTGTACCTTGCGAGGCAAGTTGGGAGATAAAGGATTTATGGTTGTGTGTGAGCATGGCCCTTTTGCAACTCTGGTGGCTAAGGGGGAAGAAGAGTACCCCAAGCATTGGTTGGGAGGTACTAGTGAAGTCTTTGATTACCGGACGAAGGAAGGACGCTTGTGTAAGAATCCAAGTGGAGGATTGTTCTCGTGGATAATTAAATTTTTGGATACAATATTTATGTTAGTTAATGTTGTAAATTAGGAATTGAGTTGTACGAATTACCGTTCTCAATTTGGTCATGTAAATTCTAAACATTTTAAGTTTTGTGGTATGCGCAAGAGATCAATGTTCTCTTAGGTGTTATAAAAATATATGCACTTTGTAAGTTTTTGTATGCACATTGGACAATATTTCCATGTGTGATAATTAATTTCCATACCTTGTGTGTTGGTGTTATCTTCAAGTTTTACAATTTCACTAGAATGAAATCTGGATTTTCCCTTAACCTCTCCTTAAAAATCGTTTTACTCAATATGGTGTTCCCAAACCCTTAATAAAACAATAACACACCAAGATATTCTAGTTCGGTCTCCTCCTTATTGAAATGTTTTGGAATTAAAATAAAAATAAAATAGAGGGAGACACTCAACCTCGTTAAACCTAAATCTACTAATTCTTTAACACGCTGACATCAAGCTTTAGGCGGTGATAGGGTTGTGATTTTGTTCTTCATTGGGTGTTCAACTTCACACATTTTTTCAATTCCATCCATTAACCTACAGTGGTATAAGTATTGTTTACAAAATAGGGTTTTATACAATTTGTTATCCAAAATAATCTATATATTTCGACTCTTTTCGCAATTAACATAGTTACCAACTTAATGAGAACTGTGACCTCAAAACGAGAACTTTAGCACTTAAAACCCATATGTTTTCATAAAAAACATTAAAATCAACCCCCAAATCAAAAAGTGGTGCTACCGGTAGCACAATTGTTTTTAACCGGGTCAAAATTACAACTGTTTTCAAGCATGGGCTTAAAGGATCAAATGGCTTTTTAAAAAAACTTTAAAATCAACCCCCAAATCAAAAAGTGGTGCTATCGGTAGCCTCATTTTTTGTAATAGGTTTAAAATTACAACTTTTTTCAAGCATGGGCTTAAAGGATAAAACAGTTGCTCAAAAAAAATCTAAAATCAACCCCTAAATCAAAATGTGGTGCTACCGATAGCACCAATTTTTCTGACCGGATCAAAATTACAACTTTTTTCAAGCATGGCCTTAAAACATAAAACAGTTTCTTAGAAAAATCTTAAAATGAACACCTGAGTAAAAACACGACACTACCTAAAGTAAAAAAAAAATTCTAAACGATAAAATTACAGCTAATTACGACCTAATTCAAATTGTGGCCTTGACAACAAATCTCTACAAAAGTAAAATAAAATAAAATAAAAAACTCGAAATTAGATCTTAAATGTTTACTGGAAAATTTATTTACTAACTTCTTCTTTTTTCTTAATTTACATTAAAAAAAAATAAAGAGAAAAGAGAAAATCTTCATAAATATATATTTTTTAATTAAGACAAAAACACATTTAAAAAATAATGTTCAAAAACGAAATTTAAAAAGAAAACAATAAATCTTAATAAAATGGTGAAAACCAAAGAAAAACTAAAAAGAAACGACAAAAATTTAGAATTTGATCAGAAAACAATAAT
>ML778878.1:415208-441230 GCA_009831015.1 Picea engelmannii
TAGATTGCTTTCGAAAAAGGATGTAGAAGTGAAACCGGAAGTGAGCAATACAATACTTCTCATGAGTGGGAAGGAACTTCTCACAGAGATGGAGAAGAGAGAAGATCCACAGTTCCTTGTGGTCAGGAAACTGAGGATTGTCCTGACTAGCACAAGAGTGGATGACTTGCCAGATGAGATTCAGGAACTGCTGGGAGAATTCGCTGATATCATCGTGGACGAACTACCTCGTTCTTTGCCACCGATGAGGAGTGTGAGTCACCATATTGACCTCATACCAGGAGCAAGCTTGCCGAATAAAGCTGCATACAGATTGACACCTCAGGAGAACGAGGAAGTCAAAAGGCAGGTACAGGATCTGCTGGATAAAGGACTGGTCAGGGAGAGTCTGAGTCCGTGTGCTATTCCGACAGTACTAAGTCCGAAGAAGGATGGAGGCTGGAGGATGTGTACAGACTCCAGAGCGATTAATAAGATTACCATCAGGTACAAATTTCCACTGCCACGAATGGATGATCTGATGGATTTCCTAAGTGGGGCAAATTACTTTTCGAAGATTGATCTCAAGAGCGGATATCACCAGATTCGCATGAGAGAGGGGGATGAATGGAAAACAACGTTCAAGACAAACGAGGGTTTGTACGAATGGTTGGTCATGCCGTTTGGCTTGACGAATGCACCGAGCACATTCATGAGGTTGATGAATGAAGTCCTGAGGGAATTCATTGGCAAATTTGTGGTCGTGTATCTGGATGATATACTGATTTTCAGTAAGACCAAGGCTGAGCATTTGAAACATTTGGAAATTGTGATGAGGAAGCTACAGCAGGAGAAGTTGTTGATCAATTTGAAGAAGTGTTCGTTCATGCAGACAGAACTCATTTATTTGGGTTTTGTTATCTCAGCAAATGAGTTGAAAATGGATCCTGAAAAGGTGGACGTGATCAAGAATTGGCCATCACTGAGAAATGTTTTCGAGGTGAGGATTTTTCATGGTTTGGCTAGTTTCTACAGAAAATTCATTCGAAATTTCAGTGGGATTAGCGCCGCGATGATGGACACCGTGAAAAAACGACATAAAATTTTTCAATGGACAGCAGAGGCTGAGAGCAGCTTCTCTGTTGAAGTGGAAAATCACAGAGCAACCAATTCTGGTACTGCCTAATTTCCAGAAGACATTTCAAGTGAAATGTGATGCGAGCGGATATGCCGTAGGAGGGGTCTTGAGTCAGGATGACAGACCAGTGGCATATTTCAGCGAGAAACTGGATGAAGCAAAGCTGAAGTACTCCACGTATGATAAAGAGTTTTATGCCATCATACAGGCATTAAAGAAGTGGAGGCATTACTTGATATCTAAAGAATTTGTTCTGTACAGTGATAATCATGCATTGCAGTTTGTGAGTCAACAAGATAAGTTGAACCAGAAGCATGCAAAATGGGTGGAGTATATGAAGAATTTCACGTTTGTGATCAAACATATCTCAGGAATTGCTAACAAAGTCGCTGATGCTTTGAGCAGAAAATGTTTACTGTTACAGGAGTTCAGAGTCAAGATGTTAGGTTTTGAAAATCTGAAGGACATGTATGCAGGTGATGCGGATTTTGGAGAAGCATATGAGGCAACTGAGAATCTAGTTCTCAAGGATTAGAGTCCTTGGATAGATTTCATGATCCAGGAAGGATTGTTGTTTAGAGGCAATCAGCTGTGCATTCCGAATTGCTCCATGAGGGAGAATTTGGTGAAGGAAAAGCATAGTGGTGGATTAGCAGGTCATTTTGGTCACAATAAAACATTCGCAAAGCTGAGCGAATCGTATTCTTGGCCAGGCATGCGAGCAGATGTTAAAAGGTTTGTTGACAGGTGTCGAATTTGTCAGCATTCGAAGGGCCGGAAGCAGAACACAGGTTTTTATCAACCATTGCCCATAGCGGAGAGGCCATGGGAGGCGATCAGCATGGATTTTGTTCTGGGATTGCCGAGGACACAGAGAGGGGTTGATTCCATCTTTGTGGTGGTAGACAGGTTTTCTAATATGGCACATTTCCTACCGTGTCAGAAGACCAGCAATGCGACGCACATCACAAACTTGTTTTTCAAAGAAATCGTCAGATTGCATGGATTGCCGAGAAGCATAGCCTCGGACAGAGATACCAAGTTCATAGGTCATTTTTGGAGGACGTTATCGAAGAAGCTAGGAAGTAACTTGGATTTTAGTTTAGCTTACCATCCGCAGACAGATGGACAGACCGAGGTGGTCAACAGAAGTCTTGGAGACTTGCTGAGGAGCCTGGTGACAGAGCACCATAGCAGTTGGGACAACATATTGCCACAGGTAGAGTTTGCTTATAACGATTCTGTGAATCGAAGCACAGGGAAGAGTCCATTCCAGATTGTGTATGGGACATAGCCGAGAGGATTTTCTGAACTCAGGGAGTCAGAACAGACTACAACTAGCAGTGCTAGCGCTGAAGAGTTCGTTGAGGCAATGCAGGAACTTCATAGTCAAGTGAAGCAACGACTGATGAAATCAAACCAAGAGTATAAGCGCAGAGCCGATCAGCGGAAGAGACAACTTTAGTTTGAAGTTGGTGACATGGTTCTGGCACACTTAAGGAAAGAAAGGTTCCCAAGGGGAACATATGATAAACTGAAGATGAAGAAAATCGGACCGTGCAGAGTCCTGAAGAAATTTGGTGAGAATGCATATGAAATTGAGTTGTCGGATGGCATCGTGATATCTCTGATTTTTAATGTTTTGGATTTATACCCATACAAGACTGGAGAAGTAGAGGTTGGAGCTGAGGAACCAGTAATCCAGTGGCAGAAGCAATTACCAGTAGTAGAAAAGCCGCAGATGGAATACATACTGGATAAGCGAGCGGGTAAGAAGACCAGGCGGAAGTAGTATTTTGAGTACCTGGTGAAGTGGAAGAATCACCCAGTGGAGGATGCTAGCTGGGAGAATGAAGAAGTTATCCAAAAGCATGGACAGACCGTGCAGAAGCTCATGGACAGGAGCCCATGAAGATTTTCAAGCTGAGGAGTATGATGCAGGAGCATCCACAACACATCAAGCGAGCCAGCACATCGTGAGGAAACAACTGGACAGCGCCAGCACACATTTTGAATTACTTTGGGATTGTTGCGCCACTCTTTAATGAAGGCATTCATAAAGAAGAGCACTTGTATTGTAAAGGGGACCTTGAGCCTTTAAGCTCTCTTCCTTAGTAGATAGGAAGGCATTTAATAGATTTAATGTTGTTAGATAGGAATTAATTGTAGATTTGATAGTTGTAGAATTCGAGAGGGAAAACGGAATATAGGCACCCTCCTTTGTGCATTGTAATTGATTCAGATATTGAGAAACAGGAGCAAGAAGAGAGAGCAGAGCAGAGAACTTGTGGAGAACACCCATGTATAGATTGAATTAATAGAAGAAAGACTTCGATTCAGTTTCATGGTTTGTGTTGTTTCTCTGTGTTGATATTATGCTCATGGATGTTTGCTTTCTGTCATACATTTGCTTTGATATGCTGTGTATGTGATTTCATAGTTGACTTGAAATCTGTGAGAATAGGAATTTAGTTTCAATTGTTTCTCTATTCTGAACCAGATATTCCTGCATAGAAGGCAGTGGAATTTGTCCGCAAGGAGTGCGTGACTGCAGGGTTCAGATAGGGTGACTTTTGTTCTAAGTTCTCAGGAGTGCAGGTTGGGCACCAGAGCTGTGCAGGAGGCATGCACAGGTAGAAGAAGCCTTAGTTGTGAACTTGAGGAAGGAGTTAAGGACGACCGCTACAGGGAGTGCACAGAGTCTGAGAGAACTCAACACTTTGAGAGTTGTTGAGAGGTCGAGTGCGAGAAGTGTGTGTCAAGTCTCTGAAGGAGTCAGAGTCGACAAGCTCAGGAGGGATGGTTCCCTGGTGACACTGCGAGGACAGACCGGGGAAAAGGTTCGAGCGGAAGAAGCTTTGAAGCAGAAGGATCCCTCAAGGAAGAGGAATCAACGGGTGGTCTTGCAGGAAGAAATCTGCGAAGACCCGACAAATGTCAGATCTGGGAGAAGTAGCGAGGGATTTAGCCCTCAAGCGCACAAGGAACCCAAATCCATCGAAATTCGGCATATCGGGGTTTGCATGGGCAATATTTCATACTCTTTGAAATCGCGATTAGTGATTCCCCGATTTAATCAGAACCGTTGATTGTTACATGGGTACGTGGCATCAGATCCCGGGAGGTCGAGATTCGGCATTCGGGAATTTCCATTGCAAAGGAAGTGCGAACGGTGAAATCGCGATCCCGCGATTCTCGATAGAAAGGAGAGAGGAAGTGACGTGGCGGGGAGATAGCGCACGTGCCATCGAAATTCGGGGTTCAGAGATTTGCAGTGCAAGTGAATCGTGACATTGCAATCGTCGATTTTCCGATAGGGAAATCTTCGAAACGAACGGGAGCGTTGACTCATTGACTCATCGGGGTTCGGAGAATCGGGATTCTCAAAAGGAGAAAACACTTGCATGTCGGGTTTGCGATCCGCGAAATCCCAAAGGTGACGTGCCAGCGTGGGACCCAGGATGTTAGTGGAATACAGGTGGCGCCATATCGGGGAATCGACACATCGGTGCTCGGGGTTTGGAAATTCAGAGTGTAAACATTACGAGTCACGATTTCCCGATAGAGTAAGTTCCGATAGTGGAGGAAGAGTCAACATTGACTCGCATCGGACCTCGGGGAATCGTGAGGTGAGAAATCCACGAGCATAGAATTCGCGGTAATTGCCCGATAGTAAAAGGGGATCATTGGAGAGCGTTGTGGGTAGTGAGAACTTTCGTAAGGAGTTAGAAGAGTGTTTTAAACTCTTCGGGCCTGAGTAAAAGAAGGTCTTGGTGGAAGAGGGTTTCCTAAGAGGGGTGACTTTGCGTCAAAAGTCATTTGGGCCCCCTTGGGGTAAGTTAGTACATTAACTTCCTGGGGTCGTAACTTTTTCATATGCTCTCTGTTTTAGGCATGTGATAGCTCGTTGGAAAGGTATTTTTGAGAAATACGCATTATGCTATCAAACTTTGACTTTGCCTATAGTTTGACTATGGAAATCCAGGAAAAAATTGTTTAGAGCCCCAAAATGGCCCTGGAAGTATAAAAAGATGTACTAACATGAAAATTTTCAAAATAATCCAGTTGGAATAGGTGGGCGACCACCAATATCCACCTGCATGTTGTGCAGGGCTTCAGGACATCCCTGTAAGTGAAAAACCCACAATTAGAAAGAAATTTTCCCATTACAAATGAACATGTTGAACTAAAAACTGTCAAGATGAGCCAGTTAAAATTTGGAACAGGTGGGTGGCCAATAATATCCACCTGGATCAACTCCCCCCCGCTTACGAATAAATGGTCTCCATTGCATTGAGTTCCTAGGGAAGAGGGGAAAGTCTTTTCTGAATATGAATCTTGGTGAGTTGTGTGCCTTGTTGGAGAAGTTATGTTGCTTGGTCTATGGAAGGTTGTCATGAACCTATTGCTAGCAGGGTTGAATCTATTACATAAACATGTTGTCTCTAGGCTTGATGGGGCATTCTGTAGGCACCATTGTAGGTGCAAAAACACTATATGTTGTCTCTTATACAATCTTCTTCTATTGGATAGAAGGTGCTAAGGCTACAATGGTTATAGTGGCCTTTTGTGCATCCTTTGAACATACTATGAAGAGGATGAATTTTGCAGTATGAGAAATTACCTTGGGACATTTTTTTGGTGGAATAGTATTCATAAATACCTATGGTATCATGTAGAGCTAACCCCCTTGAGTAATAATGACACTACAGGGTCAAGACTCATAAACAACATGATGTTTCCACATATATGGTTGGCCCAAAACAACATCACAAACATCAACATGGAAAACATCACACACTACCTCATCCTTGAAGGGTTGGAAGCCATAGGACATCCAAAATTGTTGGATGACATGGAGATCTCATCCATGGTGAATCCTGTTAAGAACCATATTAGGGCTTAACAATCCACCCGTTGTTGTATGGTTGTGGGTGTGGTGTTGTCAACAACCCCGATTGTTTGACAACCTCATCCATGATGAGTTTTTTTTTGCTGCATCTATCAATAATGAAATGCAACGGGGTCCCCTTCACCCACATCTATGAATGGAAGAGGCACTCCCCCTCTTCAAGATCTACTGGTTCTTCTGGTTGAATTGTTGTGGTCGCGACAATAGCAGTAGGGTCTGCATTGATGATCTGTCTTTTTTCAATATTTTATGGATCAGATTCTGAATAAGGGTTCGAATCGTTGTCTTTGACCTCGAATAAAAATGATCGTTTCAAGGGACATTCATCGATGTTGTGCCAGGGGATTTTGTGGAAGTTGCACCAATTCCCAGTGGCATTCTTTGCCTTTCCTTTACCCTTTTTTTCTCATGTCTTGGAATGATTTTCAGGAGGCTATTGCTTAGACCTGTCTTTACCATGCTTTGGTTGTTGTGGATTTGCAGACCTGAACTCCCATTTGTTTTGATGCCTAAGTTTCTTCTCGATTTTCACAACATATCGATAGGAATATCCCGATGATGAGATGTTTAGGAAATCCATTTCGGTTTGGATGTACCTATGTAGAGTCCCACGGTATTTCCAAACCTGATTCCACTCAGAGTCTTTCATACCCATCTTGGTGCACAAGGTATGGAAAGTATTTGTGAGCTCTGACACTGTTTGGATCTTCTCTTTCTACAGTGTGGTCCATCTCATGGATTGATCTTCATAGCTATCAATAGGGTATTATTGTTCCTTGAACACATCCACAAAACAATCCCAAGTCGGATCAACCCCATATATTAAAGATTCATCTGCAGAACATTTCTCCCAGTAAGTTTTCCACCAATATTTGACATGGGGGAGAGCCTTGAGGAGTCTGAAGGTGATCTTTTCCCTATTGGAAAAATTGTGAACAGAGAAATAACTTTCTAGTAGATTCAACCATTTTTCTAAGGCATCTGCATCTATCTAACCTTCAAATACGAGAACATAAAAATTAACTTGTATCTTGAAGGGAGAGGTTCCTCCAAAGTGACCTCTTGATGAAGATGTGCCTGTTGCTATCGACAGATGTTGAAGGATGTGAGAAAAAATATCCATCATTTCATCCCTTTTTTGCGCGAGAGCTTGCTTAAGAAACATGTTAATACAATCTTTCGCTCCACTGTTTTTCTTTTCTGCCGCCATAGAGGGTTTCTTAGGTGTGTGAGAGCGATTTTCCTCAAGAGAGATAAGTTCGAGACCCAGATTGCTATACTCGGACCTCATTGGGGACATGCACTGAAAAACGATCAAGAGCAACTTGCTCTGATACCATTGATCCGTATTATTTTCTGAACAAAATGAAGGTAAAGATATTACAATGAAATACACATAAAAATTTCCTAAAAAAGATAAATACAACAATTCATGATTTCTAGTAATACAAGAAATGTACAGAGACTATAAAAGTATAGAGTGCAAGACTCGTTAGAATGGTGGTATCTTTATCTATGAGAAAATAAGTGACGACTATGCTCATTCACAAGAAGATGATTACAGTGAGGCTCTAAAGGCCTTTTTATGATAAACATGAATGTCAAAACCCTATACATCCAAAAACCTAACCCTGGGAGATGAAGCACTAAAAGTCATGTGGACCATGTTGGGATAAATTAGTACATTAACTTCCTAGGGTCATAACTTTTGCATATGATCTTTGTTTTATGTGTGATATAGCCCGTTGGAAATTTATTTTTAAGAACTACACATTATGCTATGAAACTCCAACTTTTTCTACAGTTTGATTGTGGCACACCAAGAAAATATTGTTTAGAGCCCCAAAACAGCCCTCAAAGTACAAAAAGATGTACCAACATGAAAATTTCCAAAATAATCCAATTGAAATAGGTGCACGGCCACCAATATCCACCTGGACTTTTTGTAGGGCTTCAGGATATCCCCATAATTGCATAACCCACATTTATAAATAAATGTCCTAGAAACGTGTTGAACTGAAAATTGTCAAGATGAGCCAGTTGGAATTTGGAACAGGTGGGTGGCCACCAATATCCACTTGGATCATGTGAGCCATTGTGGAAACCACTATGTATCATGTTGGTCAGTAGGATAGATCAAATTAAGGAGGCATAATTTCTAGATATGAAATATGATTGGTGTGATCTTTGTGCCATTGGAAATCTCTTAATGTCTAGAAAAATGATGAGAAACTAATACCTTTGCTCAGAAAGTTTTGACCCCGAAAATGGTCATTTAAGGCCTCAAATGGCCATTGAAATATTTTGGATTCCAAATCACTAAGTTGTCACCTGCCCCTAAAATGGCCCCTACAGGTCAATAACTCCAAATTTTCCACCCAAAAAGTACCAAAATAAATGAAAAATTATACAACTATACATTTCAAAAAAATTAGACACATTAACTATATAATTTTGATTGTTTTTCAATTGTTTATAATTCAACAAAAATACTAAACATCATTATCCATTTCTAACAAATCCTACATAAATAATCAATCATTTCATTACATAATGATATAATTTTTCACTCAAAGCATGTAATTGTTCCAATTCCTAAATGTATTTTTTCATAAATCCACAGAGAAACTATTTGTTTTATGTTAAATTCTTTATGTTGCATTTTTTCCCTCTTTACACACAACTACATGCTCAAATTAAAAATAACTATCTACCTTAAACAAAAGTTTTATAGCGTCTCGCTATTGAGTCATAGTTCAATTTTAGTAGATTCTTCCAATTTCATACTTGTGTAATGGTTATAACAATACCTGCACCGTCACTTAATGAATTTAGGTTCACTAAAAATTTGATAATAAATTCATTTAAATTTCCTTTTTAATATCTGTTGATTTTCTTCGATAATCATTTTTTCCCATTAAAAATACATCTTTTATAAGAGTTTATGTAATTCTTATGCATTGTGATCCCTACTTGAATTGAAAGGAGGCGATGCTACCCATAATTTATTTTTCCAAAGTCCTAATCTCCGTACCCATAAGTTCTTTTTCCAAAGGGGTTTATGGTATTCTTATCGTCGTGGCTCCTGCTAATGATGGCGATCCGACTTTCCATGTATAATTAAAGGAGTGAAGATTGCACTCCTCTCGAGTCTCTATAAATTTTGAAAGGTATTTAACCAATTAACACATGGCTCTGGTGGACTATGTATTTTGCTCCAGCAGTTATGGCGTGTTGCAAACTGAAATATTTAATGCCATATTTAATAAATTTTATTAATATTTTGCAGCTTAGTTGATTACGGCTTTATCTTGTGCTAGATAACTTGTCTTGATATGATGCCAAGTTCATAACGGTCTTATCTGGTGCCGGAAAACTGGTCTTCACATGGTGCCAAGTTTATCACGGTCTTATCTGGTGCTAGAGAACAGGTCTTCAAATGCTGCCAACAACATTCAATTTTGGACAAAGTAGCTGTCCTGGCCAGGACTTATTGTAAAGGACAAAAGTGTTAATGNTTTGATAATAAATTCATTTAAATTTCCTTTTTAATATCTGTTGATTTTCTTCGATAATCATTTTTTCCCATTAAAAATACATCTTTTATAAGAGTTTATGTAATTCTTATGCATTGTGATCCCTACTTGAATTGAAAGGAGGCGATGCTACCCATAATTTATTTTTCCAAAGTCCTAATCTCCGTACCCATAAGTTCTTTTTCCAAAGGGGTTTATGGTATTCTTATCGTCGTGGCTCCTGCTAATGATGGCGATCCGACTTTCCATGTATAATTAAAGGAGTGAAGATTGCACTCCTCTCGAGTCTCTATAAATTTTGAAAGGTATTTAACCAATTAACACATGGCTCTGGTGGACTATGTATTTTGCTCCAGCAGTTATGGCGTGTTGCAAACTGAAATATTTAATGCCATATTTAATAAATTTTATTAATATTTTGCAGCTTAGTTGATTACGGCTTTATCTTGTGCTAGATAACTTGTCTTGATATGATGCCAAGTTCATAACGGTCTTATCTGGTGCCGGAAAACTGGTCTTCACATGGTGCCAAGTTTATCACGGTCTTATCTGGTGCTAGAGAACAGGTCTTCAAATGCTGCCAACAACATTCAATTTTGGACAAAGTAGCTGTCCTGGCCAGGACTTATTGTAAAGGACAAAAGTGTTAATGGACTAATGTAATTCATAATCATGTATTCATATCATAGTATCCATGTTGAGACATTTGAGTATCCTAACCCCACATTGGGTTCATATGCCTTCACCCACACTTGGAGCTAATAGCCCTCTAGATCATATTTGTCACACTTGGTCGAACATTAGTAATACCACAATATATAACGAAAATAAATTAAAAAACCCAAATATATATAGTAATACCACAATATATAACGAAAATAAACCCAAATATACTAATTGTTTAACGCATTGACATCATGATTTACGCATTGATAGAGTTGTGATTTTGTTCTTCGTTGGGTGTTCAACTTCAAAGATTTTTGTGATTCAATCCATTAACCTCTAGTGGTCTAAGCATTGTTTTCTTCACTTACCTCTCCTCACCTACCCGCTATAACATTCCACACCTTAAATTTTTTCAAACTATCAATGCCTTCTACATCTATTGTTGTTAACAATGATACATCGATTACCGCAAGCAACCTACCACCAAAATTTCAGAATTTTTACTAAAGAAGGCGGGTTGGGCAATTCGGATCTATCATCTACGATACAAATAAGGGAGGGGTTAGCAACAACAACTCAGACAAACTCTGAATCCCAACATCCAGTATCTTCATTTCTTGTTCGGTTCAATTTCCACTGTCTCCACGACTTGAGAGGGGCATCTCAGATTTAGCTTGCAGGGACGGGCCTGGATTTGGGGAAAATAAAATCAGGTGCTTGGTGCCCTTCCTGGCAGTGAAACATTCGTTTCTCAGTCAATTCCTTAGTGTATTGAGATGGACCTTGGTGCCTTGGGAGTTTTCCTGGGTGACTTGCATAGATATGAACCCTCATTCGCCTTAAAACTATGGGGACTTACGTCTGTTTTCTCCCATGACCTGTAATTCTTGCTGGGTAATTTCCCTTGGGTAAGGTAGACCAAGCCTATTGCACCTGTGTACGATCAAATTTTGTTCCGAGATCGATGCGATCTCTTAGAGATCAATCTCGGATCAAGACCCAATTGCGGAGAGCTCATAAAATCGATTTCTACCTTGTTGGCGAGTCACTGCGATTGGTGTTGTTGACCAGTGATTTCCTTAGTTCTATTCCCAAATCCCTCTACTTCTAGGATCTTTGCTGAATATTATGATTTGAGCGATTTTCGGGGCACCCCTGTGTTCATCCCCCTTATTGTTAAATTTTTTTTTATGTGCACATTACTATTAGCACGACCCCCGAATTCCTCGTTATTCTTCCTACCTTTGGATGGGGTCCCAATCCCTTGAGTTTCCTTTCTAATTATCAACACATTATTAGATTTTATCATAGGACATAAGGGACGCGTAGAGTGGCTTAGCTTGACAGACGTCTTAGAGAATCGTTGTATTCCATTATACCACTTGTTGATCGAATTTTGATTTCCTTGATCCGTACCTGGGTGTTGACCTATATTCTGATCTTATTCTTGATAATTAAACCTTGGTACTCTTAAAATCCCTTACACTTGGATACGTAAGATAGCTTGTGTTGATTAATTGGGTTGGTTTTCATTGATGTCAATCCTTATAGAAAGTACGGTAGTGAATTCAGGTAGCACAAAGGTTTCGGTCATGGACCCAAGTTTGTTTGATGGAAAATGGTATGATTTTTGGTATATTTGTAGGTAATACTATTTTAGATGGATAGTACATGTCATGCCATTTCTGTTGGTATGTGGAACCTCACATAACTGATCACGGTTAGAGATTTATGGCCATGTGAAGTTGGAGAGCCCTCATGAAACATCTAGAAGCCCCAAAAGGTCAAAGTAGTCAAAATATTTTCAAAGAAGAAATTATTTAAATAATAAAGTGAAATGATGAGTGTACTATAAGTCAAAGTGCATACAAAATAAATTATTTAAATAATAAAGTAAATGTAGAAATTACTAAGTGGACAAGTGGTTAGAAATGGGTTAGCCCTAAAACAAGGAAAGTGGTTTAAGAGATTTTAGAAGGTAAATAATAAATTCAAGTGATGAGTGTACTCGAAAGGTGTCATCTTAATGGTGCTTTGATAACTATTGTTATATGTGAATTCTACCAGTGGCAAGAATTCTTCCTAACGCTTATGTTGGTCTATCACGTACATGCACAACATGTCTTACAAGATTTGGTTTGTTCATTTGGTCTGCCTGTTAGTATCCGGGTGATACGTAGTACTAAATTTAAGTTGGGTTCTCAAGGCCTCTTGGAAACCAATCCAAAATCATCCAGTAAACATCGATCCTCAATCAAATATAATCCTCTTAGGAACGCCATGCAACCTCACAATCTCACTAATGAAAACTCTATCTATCTCAGGTTCCTGATACGTCATACGCATAGGAATAAAATGAGCACTCTTCATCAGAGTGTCGACTACCACAAAAATTGAGTCGTGTCTCCTTGCCGTCACTGGTAATCCAGCAATGAAATCCATCGAAATAACCTCCCATTTTGATTTCGGAATAGCGTGTGGCTATAGTAATCCTGCTAGATGTCTATGTTCAGCCTTTACCTACTAACATTCTAGACATCTAGCAACATAGTTGACTATGTCTTCCTTCATTCCCTTCCAAAAAAAAAAGGGTTTAAGGTCTGCCCTCATCTTCGTGACTCACACTTAAGCCACGTAAATTTCTCTGTGAGCCTCATTTAGTATCAAACTCCTCAACTCGTCGTTCGGTGGTACATAAATTCAATTTTTAAAACTCAATAGTCCATCATCATCCAACGTAAATCCTTCAAATCTTGGTACCATCATTGTGTTTTGTCCGATATAATACTTGACCTCCTGTACCAGTCATCGTCGCACTATAAAGTTAGAATATTTTCACGTATATTCGTCTGAAGAGGCAACACCGAAAAGATGTGTGGTCTCCGACTCAATGCATCTACCACTCAGTTCATTGTTCCTTTTATGTAAGTACTCTTGAAATTGTACTCTCTAAGCAATTCCGACCAACCTTGTTGTCACGCATTCAGATCGCTTTGCGTAAAGATGTGTTGTAGTCCACAGTGGTAAATTTTTAGTTCAAATTTTCGTCCGACCAGGTAGTGTCTCCAAACTCTCAAGGCATATACAATGGCTAACAACTCCAAATCGTGCATCACATAGTTCTCCTCATGCCTTCTCAGTTTCCTCGAGATGTAAACAATCACTCGACCGTCTTACATCAAGAATCCGCCTAAGCCTTCCTTGGATGTGTCAGTGCATACCAGGAAGTTTGCATCCATTTTAGGGACCTTTAGTATTGGTGTTGTTGTCAAAATCTCCTTGAGCCTCCAAAATGCTTCTGCACGTTTCTCAATCCAAACAAACTTCTTGTTCTTCTTCTACAATTTCGTGATTAGATTTGCTATCTTTGAAAATCCCTCGACAAACCGTCGATAGTATCCTGCTAAACCCATGAAGCTACGCACTTCTAGGACATTCGTCGGGACAGGTCATTCCATAATAGCCTCAAACTTTGTTGGATCCACGACGATACCTTCGCCGAAGTTGACATTCCCTAAGTATTGAATCTTTGATTGATAAAACGAGCATTTGGACAATTTCCCATACAATCTGTGATCTCGCAAACACTATAGTACCAAGCGCAAGTGCTCGTCATGCTCCTCCATCGTCCGAGAGTAAATCGAAATATCGTCAATGAATACTTGGACGAATTTGTCCAAGTACTCGCAGAACACCTCATTCTTCAAACTCATAAATACCCCTGGGGTGTTTGTTAGTCTAATCAGTAAAATAGTAAACTCATAATGTCCAAACCTCTTCTTAAAGGAAGTCTTAGGGACGTCATCCTCCTTGATCTGTAATTGGTGATACCCTGATCGCAAATCGATCTTTGAAAACACTGTCGCACCCTTCATCTGATTGAACAGATCATCAATCCTCGGCAACAAATATTGATTCTTGATTGTTTCTTTGTTCAATTGACGGTAGTCAATGTAGAGTCTCCATGACCCATCCTTCTTTCATATGAAAATAATAGGCGTGCACCATGGTGACACACTTAGATGTATAAGTCCCAGTTCCAACAACTCCTTCAACTGCATTCTCAACTCCTGTAATTCTGGGGTCGACATTCGATAAGGTGTTCTTGCTATCGATTCAGTCCTCGGTTTCAGGTCTATGCTAAACTCCAAATCAATCTCTAGCGGCCTCCAAGGTAACTCCTCTGAGAAGACATCCACAACTCTCTCACCACAGGAAGGTGTTCTAGACCTTCCGCTACTCCCTTTTCGTTTAACGCGAGGATCGCATAAAGCTTACACCCCTTTTGCATGCTCTTCCGTAGCTGCAAGGAAGAGATGAACCTAAGGGAAACTCCCTAGTTCCGACCTACAATGACACATCTGTGTCCCTCATCATTGACCAAGATCAACTGTTTCATCTTACAGTTGAGTATCGCCTCATGCATTTCCAACCAGTCCATATTGATCACGACATCATAAGATCCTAAGATCATGACGTACAGGTTGGCCCTGGTGACAAACTCTCCTAGGTTAAGCTTACAACCCATAACCTTTCCTCCAACCTTTTGTTTGGCTCTCAAATATATCTATACAAATCTAAACTCATCTTGTTCGACTGCCTTTACCTTAATCCTTTTTAGCACTGCACCAGAAATGAAACTCTCCGTAGCACCAGGATCTATTAAAATACTAAGGGTCTGGTCAGCGATGGTACCTGACGTCTTGAGCATGGTGGACTAGTACTCTGCCTAAATATTATTAACTGTTGCATGAATCCAATGGGCCTTGCCCAAATCTCCCACGGTAGTGGGTCTGACTAATCCAGATGCTCTAGTCCTCTCCACTGGGCAGTCGTGCTGGTAGTGTGGCTCCCCACATGTCCAACACCCCTTCTTCAGTCCAGTGCTCCTAGTACCTGAAGTAGAAACCGACAGCCCACCGGCCAAGAATCTTGGTTTGTTTTACTGAACATGCCTAAATTGTTGCTGCTATGGTCGAAGTTGTTGTTGATGCTATGGTCCCCGATAAGGAGTCTGTTGCTGAGGCATTGATCGCCGAGGTGTAGTGAAAGTGGACCCTCTCTAGAAGCCATAATACCATGGCATCTGTCTAGATGGTGTCTGGTGATACTGCGCACCAGATGACTCCTGCCCCATTGGTCTCGCTAGAGTCCTTCTCTAACCCCCGCTGATAAGATCCTCCTCTGCTACGAGGGCCTTCTGGATGACATCATGCAAGGTCTGAGGCATCATAATCCTAACCTTTTCACGTATGCTGACATTAAGGATGAACAAGAACCTGTTGACCTTAAGTTTCTCATTATTAAGGTGTGGAGCATACCGAAGAAACTCCATAAAACAGGCCTCGTACTCGGGCACCGTACGACCTCCCTATCGTAAGGTATTGAACTCATTGAGATGATGCTCAATGAATTCCTCTAAAAGGTATCTCTCTCAGAACAGTTCCTCGAACCGTTCCCATGACACGTCTTCGATGACCATGTTCAATTGTGGCAGGAGCGTCTTCCACCATAGAAGAGCACTCCCCTTCAGTTGAAAGACCGCCATGCGGACCTTCATGTTGGAGGTGTAATCTCGAAGTCCAAAGCACATCGCCATATTCTCCAACCATGCCTCAGCAGTTGCACCATCCAGGGCACCAAATAACTCGAGAAATTTTACCTTCTCAAGTTCACGGTGAATGCTACCAATACCAACTAGAGCACGCGATGGACCCTTAGAGGTTGCTGGTGCTCGAGCCTCATCTCTATCCAAATGGCTGATCAGTGCCTCAGACATGCACTGAAAAGATGTCATCATCCCAACCCACCGCTATCTGCTCCTACCTGACAACCTGTTCGTCTCCCTGGGGGTTAGACCCCTCAGGTGTGGATGCTACTGGAGGCATCACACCTCCTCCCCTTGCACCCCATCGTATGCCTCCGTGACGACCTCTAACCATGATTACCTACATGAATACAAGTCAATTTAATTACCAACATTATAATCAAATATCATATCAATGAAATCCGTAGAGTTCGCAAGTCGTAGGTTGAACTCGCTCAGATACCATATGTAACGACCCCAATCGTTACGACTGCAAGTGAAGAAAAAAGTGAAATTTGTTTTGTTTTAGGCAAGAAGGCAGTAAAGTCAACAGTTGAACCCCACAACTTGATGACGAACACAAGCACACAGATCAAGAAACAGACAACTACGACTCCACGAACTAGCATAAAAGCAACTGGGCGAAACATGCATAAATCAAAAGATAGAAACGACTACCCACCCCACACAACATGACAACACCTACAAGCTAAAATACAACATCCACCATCCCGATGCAACGACCTTGATGACAAGTAACTAGAACCTCTATGGCATGCAAACAAATGCATGAAGGTATTACATCCCAAGCACCACCAACAACTACAACGAACAAACACTCGCAATGGGTAGGATAGACTCTAGCCAAGTTATCATTTGCCTCTATCCATTAGGGAGTGCAATTATTCCCTCCTCAAGGAATTAAGATAAATCAAACGCGCTAGGAGCCAAAATAACTGACAAGAAGACCATACCCATGCACCCAAGCAACAGGTCGAAAAGGCGACTATGACTTTCATACGAACAATAATTTCCTTGGGCAACAAATCAATCTGTACAAGTTAAAAGATTATTATTAAATCATAGTTCATCGCAGCTATTCCACTTCCCAAAGTTAGATAAGTAAAAAACAATTGTTTCTCTTTAGAAATGAAACTAGAAGGCTATCTTATGAAGTTGCTATATTTTAGGACTCAAACTATACACCGAAGAAAAATTTTAGTGCCACTGAACACCAAGTTATTCACATAACAAAAAATCCATTACAATTGTTGTGACTTATCATTCCAATAGATCGCTGGCATGTTAGCCGTTGTCACATCATTCACGGTTTAGCAAAAAGAAAAGGCAAGGAAAAACACTAAAGAGATGGTTGTCTACTAGATCATTGCTTCCATCATATGAAGGGTGGTCTAACATATATATAAAAAAAAAACGTTGTCCAACATATAATTGAAGTCACAATATAAAAACATTATCTATAGGTATGTAAATTTCAGTCAAGGATATGGAAATTTTAATATCGCAAGGGACATATACAGGGATGTAATGCATTCATCAAATCGTTATCATCATAATCGTTGTCATCATATCAATACTAGATATATCACAATCATTAAATCACTATCATTATAATGATAGCAAGGGATATAAAACAATCATTAAATTGTTGTCAATATGGTAAAAACTTGTGGTCTTTTGAAAGTCTTTGCTGAATTAATTCGATACGTTGTTGCTATCTAAAAGAGGTATGGTATTGCATTCTTGTAAATACCTGCAAAAGCTGAGTTAACTGGGTATTCAAACCCAGAGCTTATTGCTACTATCCCCCAAAATGCTGACATTAAAATGAGGACGTTGTCTGACATGTATTCAATTCGTTGTCAGTGTAATTGCTAATTCAAATGCTTACTTTAATTATAAATTGTTGTCCATCGAAAATAAATTTATTGTCATTTAAATACAATCGTTGCCATCTAGCATCACAATGAATCGTTGTCCTTTAACCTCAAATACAATTGCTACCTAATAATAATGGCTTCCAACCACAATCATATAGAAACTCTGCACTAATCAATTAATATGCTAACACTCCATAACACCATTTTCCATTACAACATCGACACAACAACTACACACAACTAAATACAGTCACAAAAACACAGCGGTTACACAGCCACCAACGCAACCGTAAAATTCGTCGTGCATTGACCAGACTATTGATGGATAAACTATAAAATTGTTGTCTATTACAGACAGGTGTCTAACCATAATCATTTATGGGAAGGCTATGTGGAAGCTAGGTAAATCGCCCTAAAACGTGGAGGGAAAGGTTATTCATTAAAAACTCCAAGAAAAATGCAGATACATATCTGATTCGTAGACCTGAGAGATGCACGAAATTGCTAATACTACCCAGTCATATAATGCATAAAATTTACCCAACCCACTACATAGGAAAACAAAGAAACCAATCGTTGTTATTCACATCATCATTTCAATAAAATCGTTGTTCAAAAATAAAGGAAACTATGTCACAATGCACTCTTTTCTATCCATGAAATTGTGGGGTCGTTGTTTACAAATAAGAGATCGGTGCCCATTAACACCAGATGCTACTATGTAAAACACATGTAGGTTTAATGTTTTCTAGAGAGTAGATAACACTGGAAAAATGTAATCAAAGGCAGTCAGGTTTCACACGTAAACTCATGGCACAGAGGATGAGAAAATACAATAAGTTGGCACAGAGGATGTGAAATCACAAAGGTAGAAACGTTGCCCAGTCAAGGTAAAAATGTGTTGAGTTGATCATAAGAGAACACGTTCAACAATGGGTAAATTCGTTGCCTAATCCAGGTAAGGTTCATGCTGATATTTAAAAAGGAAAATGTACAAAATAAAATGCAGACATTCATGACCATAAAAGTGCAGTCAAACATAAATCCGCATTCCAATTCGCTATAAAAATTCACAGTCAACCTGTAAGTGGCTATATAAATTTGCAATCAAAATTAAATGGCTTTACTCAGTTCACAGTCATTAATAGGTAAAAAGAGGGATGCCAATAATCATTTACTGTCAAAAATTTCAATTGTAGCCACCAATAGCTAAAAACAACATCGTCAAACAAGGGTAACTGTCAAATAATGAGTTAATCACAGTCAGATTAATTTAAAATAAAACACAGTCATTCAAGTGGACAATGATAAGATTCTTCCATTCAAGAGCTGGGAACTGATAAGAAAACAACATAGAATGAAATACCCTCTAAAACGCAGAGGTGATCTAAAATGCACAAGGTATTGAGTTGATCGCAGAGAGAAAAGATAAACAATACGCAGAGGTATTCAATCACAAGAGGGTGTAAGACAATCATTCAACCTGGAACAACAACAAGGGTAGACAACTGGGAAAAACATCATTCACTCATCATCCACGAATAGAAAAGCAGGCAATTAGGATCTATAGGTCTATTAACACCGAAGTGACGGTCGTCGATCCGACTCCTAGCCGACTGCTCAGGCATGGAATGATGATCTAGGGATGAGGACAAAAGATAAAGAATAATATTTTCATAATAATCATTAAAACAACCAAAACAATCATAGCAGTTAGGGATCAATTGCCAAGGGAATCAACTCAAAGAAACGAGTGTAAAGCTATGGTGAATTTAAGTTCTCAATTAAAAATGCTAAGTAAAAACATTTCTTTACACAATTAAAAGTATAGAAATGAAAACGCAAGATCAATATTAATCTACCATGCCAAAATAAAAGCACATGTACCATAGCCCAAGGTGACAGCTACGATTCGTTGTCCCGCATGCTCCGTCCATCTCTCGCTTGCCGACCGATGTGACTTCACCAGTACCTCCCAGCCAACACTAGGGATACTCTTCGTCCCCCTTAGACCCCCCCCAAGAAGCAAATGGGCCATGCACACTAAACCAAAGAACAACTATCTTCCAACTCGCCTCGCAAGGCTGAGCTACCACTCGTCACCGAGGGGGGTATCCCAACTCCCACAAGATAAGTCATTCAAGTAAAAAATTATGCAACGTAACGTTACGCATCCAAGAAGAGATCCATAATCGTCCTCATCCCTCCTTTATATAGAGCTTCTAAGTGATTTATTTCCCAAATTCCCATTTAATTTATTTTTCAATAATTTAATTCAGAAAAAACCTCCCCCGTACACATGCAACCATCCCCTTAGTTGCACCATAAATTAATTTCATTAATTATTTAAATACTCCTATTTCCCTCACCCACCTAAAAACATTCCTAAAATCGCTCCTAGGTGTCCCCATTTTCCCTTAAACATTTTAATGACTTACGCCCTTACTAATTTCCTAGTTGAGTTCAATTTAGAAAGTTCTTTAAAGGCAAGATTCCTTACTAAGTTAGTAATTCTTCTTTTTCCTTATGTTTACCTTTTTCTTCATGTTTTCCCATTTTCCCCTTAGCTTCTTAATTCTTTTAAGTTTCCCTCTTTTCCCTTTTTATCTAAAACTCAAATTAGCAAGTGTAGAAAATTACCCTTTTTCCCCTTTTTCTTTTTAATTAATAAATTTTAATTAGCATATGTAGCAAACAATCATTTCCCTTTTTTTTTTTAAATTTAATCCCCCAAAGTAATTTGATTTTAATAAATTAATTGAATTTCTTACCCCCTTCTCATCACATGTTTACTGAAGATTATTATTATTATTATTACCACAATTATCACTTAGACCTAGATTTTATTTTCCTAGGTTGGGCAACATTTTTATTAGGGAGATTGTTTTTAAATATTTCTTATCACATCATTGTTCTAAGGACATCTGAGTTTATTCACTTATTAGTTAACAATGTGACATGCCCTTCAGTACGCACTAGGTTCTCCAAGGGTGCCACTTGCCTCATTCTGGTTCCCTTGCACAACGTGCCCTTCAGGACGCACTATGTGCTCCAAGGGTGCCACTTGCCTCTTTCTATTTTCCTTGTGCGACGTGCCCTTCAGGACGCACTACGTGGTTCAAGGGTGACACTCGCCTCTTGAATGACTTGGTAGACATAAAAATCCCCTGGAGTCAATACTCCATCAGGTGATCTTGTGGGAGACTAAGGGCCTCTAAGGAATAAGGCCCCTTCTTTATTGCGTGCCCCTTAGAATCATTGTGAGCGACTGTTGCAGTCTTCCCTAACGACATCATGGGTCTTCTCGAACTAGGTAATCGTTAACCTACAGTTTGAGCCACGATGGGAGTGCTAGTAGGATGTGGCAGGGCTTCTATCCACACCTCTCCGTCAACGTCTCTAGTTATTGTGCATGAACCCTCTACTCCACATCTGAGTTTGGTCAGCAAGCTATCACCTGCCTGCATCATCAATGAATTATGTTATAAATAAAATCATTCATCATAACATCTAATCAGATGTGCATATGTCATATCAACTATAATCAAAACCCAATGGTCCACTCCCTGACTCGGTCTGGAGTCCAAGGGGTTTCATCGATGCCTATGCATCATCGAGGTCCAAAGTCCCGCACACTCAGGAGAATATAGTCAATAGAACCTGTCTATGTAAACACACCAAATAACATATGCAATATGCCTCATAATCATAATCAAACGACCAATAGTATAATAATCTGGATCACTTGCAAGCAAGTGTCCTCAGAGAATAAGTTCTCTCAGTGCACGCAAGAGTGGGATGTTACAGAGTGGGATATTGAAGTAGAAGAGATGACGTAGGAGATCATATAGAATCCATACATGAAATAGTACCAATGACAACTCCATAGTTAGTGCACTTTCTTTATATTCACATTTCATAATTTTGAAGAAACGATAAAGGAAAATGCCTCACCTTCTAGCTAGTTCTTTCCCATGTAGGACTTCCCGGGATACATCTTTTGTGAAATATGTGGATGGTGTGTTATTTTCTTAGCATCATTCATTTCAATTTTACTTTTTTTCAATATTTTGAGTCTTAATATAGTAATATTAAATCTAAATTTAAATTAAACACCATATAATATTATTGGTATTAATGGTATTAGAAATTTTTTTATGCCATTATGACCAATTCTTCCAACAAACTGTAGGTGACCATTAAATTAAAAGGATTATACAAGGAGCCAATGTGATCCAGATTTATAAATGGAATGAAATGAAATACGGTGTTATAAAAAAATGTAACATCCCACTCTAGCAAGCACATGTTATTGACTTATTATTGAGGACACTTGCGTGCAAGTGATCTGATTATAGTACATGGCTATTATTTCTCTTATGGATTCTTATGATGAAGTTGATGGATTATGATTTAATGTTATTTGTTATATGCGTATTGATAGATGCTATTGACTAGTTTTCCCTAAGTGTGCATGACCTTGACAGAGTGTGGATGTCGATGGCATCAATGGACCTCCTTGGACTCTGGATTGAGTCAAGTAGTGGGTTGTATTGGTTTAAGTATTTCATTTATGCATGTGACATATGATCAATTATATTATGATCTTGTATATGGATCGTTGAAAATGTTTTGTTAATGAATGCAGGGAGACAAATGCTTTCTAATATGACTCACATAAAGAGTAAAGGGGACATGCACATAGACCAGATATTGAGGGAGAGGTGTGGCAGAGTCCCTGACACTGCCTATTAGCACTCCCACCATGGCTCAAATTGTAGGTTAATGAGTACCTAGTTTGAGAGATCCACGATGTCGTGAGGGTAGAATGAGATAATCACTCACAAATATTTCTAAGGGGCGTACAATAAGGAAAGGTCCTTATTCCTTAGAATCCCTTAGTCTCTCACAAGGTCGCCCAAATGGAGTGTTGACTCCAAGGGTTGGACAACTACCCAAACTAGTCAAAGGCGACTGGCACCCTTGGAGCACATAATGAGTCTTCAAGGGAATGTCATGTAATTAAAAATTTGAATCAAAGATGAGTAACACCCTTAGAGCACAGAGTGCATCTTGAAGGGAATGTCGCAGAAACAAAATTTGAGTCAATGAATCTAGGTGGCCTAGAAAACCCTGAGCGAATAATTAGCCTTGTAAAATCTTGAGCACAGTCAAATCAATCAATCAATTAATTTATTAATTAAGAATTGGATTTATTAATTGTAACCCCTATAAGAATATAATCCTTGCAAACAAAATTTAATTAAGCCTAAGTCTAAGTTAGTAAGAAGACTAAAAAAAAAATTATAAATTAAATAATGAGGGGATGAAGTAAACCAATTTAAGAAATCAAGGAAAATAAAATAAACCTAAAGATTGATTTAATACACATATGCGCAAGAAATTACCAAATTGGAATTTAAAGTAAGAATGGAATAAAGGTAAAAGAATGGGTATGCGTAGAAAGAAATCTAGAGTCTAGTTAACACTAGTCTAACAAGGAGAAGATTCATATTTTAACTCAACTTGGATTTAGTAAGGCGTCAGTCATTAATTGGAAATAAGGGGAATAAAGAGACAACTATGATTTATTTAAGAAGCATTTTTAGGAGGGGTGAGGGAAATTGAATTTTATTAAAATAAAGGTGGATTTACTTGTGCAAATTGGGGAAAGGGTAACGAGTTCAAGGGGGAAATAATTCTAAATTATTTGAATTAAAAAGTGAATTAATTGTGCAAGTGGGGATGAGTTAGGGGGAAATTCTATAAAAAAAAATGGATGAGATGAGAAATATATCACAGAGGTTATGGGAAAGGTTATGCTACATAAATTTTGGCTGGTTTTACTTGTGCGATTTGGGATACCCATTTTGGGCGAGAGTGGTGGCTCCACCTTATGAGGAGCTAGAGGATTTATGGTTGTGCGTGTGTGTGTGGCCCCTTTGCGGCTTGGTGGGATAAGGAGGAAGAAGAGTACCCCTAGCGTTGTCTAGGAGGTACCGATGGATCATTTGATTAGGGAGAGAAGGAAGGACGCTTTCACAAGGATCCAAGTGGAGGATCGTTCTCATGGATCATTAAACTTCTAGATATAGTATTTATGTTAGTTAATGTTGTAAAGTAGGAATTGAGTTGTAGAAATTCCATTTCTCAATTTGGTCATGTAAATTATGCACATTTTAAGTTTTGTTGTATGTGCAAGGGATCATTGTTCTCTTAGGTGTTATAACAATCTCTGCACTCTGTAAGTTTTTGTATGTGCATTGGATAATATTTCCCTGGGTGATAATTAATTTCCGTACCTCGTGTGTTGGTTCTATATTCAAGTTTTACAATTTGATTGGAATGAAATATGGATTTTCCCTTAACCTCTCCTTAAAAATATTTTTACTCAAACTGGTGTTCCCAGACCCTTAATGAAAAATTACCATGCCAAGATAGCCTAGTTTAATATGCTCCTTGTGGAATTATTTCATAATTAAAATAAAAATAAAATATAGGAAGATGCCCAACCTCCTTAAACCCAAATATAATAATTGTTTAACGCATTGGCATCAAGATTTAGGCGGTGATAGGGTTGTGATTTTGTTCTTCGTTGGGTGTTCAACTTCGAAGATTTTTCCGATTCAATCCATTAACCTGTAGTGGTCTAAGTATTGTTTTCTTCACTTACCTCTCCTCATATTCCTCACCTACCTGTTGTAACATTCCACACCTTAAATTTCTTCAATCTATCAATGCCTTCTACATATATTGTTGTTAACAGTGGTATATTGATTACCACAAGCAACCTACCACTGAAAATTCAGAATTTTTACTAAAGAAGGTTGGTTGGGCAATTCGGATCTATCATCTATGATCCGAAGAAGGGAGGGGTTAGCAAAAAAAAAACTCAAAAAAACTATGAATCCAAACTTCCAGTATCCTCATTGCTTGCTCGTTTCAATTTCCACTGTCTCCATGACTTGAGAGGGGCATCTCGGACTTAGCTTGCAGTGGCGGGCTTGGATTTGGGGAAAATAAAATCAGGTGCTTGGCACCCTTCCTAGTAGTGAAACATTCATTGTTCAGTCAATTCCATATTGTATTTAGATGGAACTTGGTGCCTTGGGAGTTTTCCTGGGTGAATTGCATAGATATGAACCCTCGTTCGCCTTAAAACTATGGACACCTACGCTTTTTTTCTCCCACGACTTGTAATTCTTGTTGGGTAGTTTCCTTTAGGTAAGATAAACCAATTCTATTTCACTTGGGTGCGATCAAATTCCATTCTGAGATCAATGCAATCTCTTGGAGATCAATCTTGGATCAAGACCCAATTGCAGAGAGCTGATAAAATCGATTTCTACCTTCTTGACGGGTCACTGGGTGTTTACGAGCTAGAATGGCAGTGTTGACCAACGATTTCCTTAGTTCTATTCCCAAATCCCTCTCCTTCTAGGATCGATGCTGAATTTTACGATTTGAGCAATTTTGGGGGAATCTCTGTGTTCATCCCCCTTGTTTTTAAATAAATTTTTATGTGCACATTATTGTTGGTGCGGTCCTCGATTTCCTTGTTATTCTTCCTACTATTGGTTGGGGTCCCAATCCCTTGAGTTTCATTTCTAATTATCAACACATTATGAGATTTTAGCATACGAATCGTTGTATTCCATTCTACCACTTGTTGATCGAATGTTGATTTCCTTCATCTGTACTTAGGAGTTGACCTATATTCTGATCTTACTCTTGATAATTAAACCTTGGTCCTCTTAAACTCCCTTACACTTGGATACATAATATCACTAGTGTTGATTAATTGGGTTGGTTTTCATTGATGTCAACCCTTGAACAAAGTACGGTAGTGAATTTAGGTAGCACAAAGGTTTCGTTAATGGACGCAAGTTTGTTTGATGGAAAATGATATGATTTTTGATATATTTGCAAGTAATACTATTCTAGATAGATATTAAATGTCATTCCATTTCCGTTGGTATGTGTAACCTCACATAACTCATCACGGTTAGAGAGTTACGGCCATGTGAAGTTGGGGAGCCCTCATGAAACATCTAGAAGCCCCAAAAGGTCAAAGTAGTTAAAGTGTTTGCAAAGAAGAAATTATTTAAATAATTGATCCGGATTATTTTCGGCACGAAATGAGAGCGGAGATATAATAATGAAATGAACAGAGATATTGCAGATATTCAATAATATAACAGAAATGTATCAGAGATGCAACCATAAACACAGATATACAGTAATACACGATTTCTATTAATCAGAGAAATGTACAGAGACTGTAAAAATACAGAGTGAAAGAC